>PVLD010000267.1:80914-325424 GCA_004027595.1 Dinomys branickii | reverse complement strand
CCCTCCGCGCGGCTCGCCCGACACGCGCGAAACGTGGGATTGCCGGGCGTCTCCGCCGCTAGCAAGCCGATCTCTGTCGGGAGTCGCCGGGGGGCTGCACCGGCTCGGGAGGCGGGAGGGCCCGAGGCGGCCGCGCTCCCACTGCGCTTGGACCGATCCCAGCTTCTTCCCCGCGGGGATCGTCCCTGGCTCCCAGCGTTTGCTTATGTTTTGTATATACTTTCTACACATATCCTGAAGGTAATTTTATACAATATTTTAATAATTTTGTGCATGAAATAAAGTTTCATGGTGAGGGGTTTTCCACTTGTAGCTTCATGGAGGTGCTCCACAAGTTTGAGATTTTGCAGCATTTCAAACTTTGGATTTTTTTATTACAGATGACCAACTTGTGTGTGCTATGTGTGAAATTTATGTAGGGTCAAAGGAATAAAGAGCCTCTTGGACTTAAGTCTGGAGTTCTAGGCTCTATCTCTCCACAGCCACCAAGTAGCTGTGGCCCTGGACAGGTCTCTGCTTCACAAGTTGTCCGATAGGTAGCTGTGAGGAGGTGGCTTCCAACTCAAGGACTGATGGTTCTGTAACACAGAATGGCAAAACATTAGCAGTAAATGTTCTGGGTTATCACAAACTACAATACTGAAGTTCTCGTAAGAAAATTACTAGAGGAGCCTCTTGAACTCCTTCCCTCCTATATCATTCTCATGCTACTACAGTTCATTGAACACAAGGAAAAACAGATTAAGCTGGAAAAATCACTGTGCATCTACCCACATCCACATTCATCACAATGGTCCCTCTCTTATCTTTTCCAACAGCAGGATGTGCCCAAGCCACCCTTAGCTCTGTTGCCTCTAGAAACCCAAATCCCCCAAGTAGAGCGGAGGAGCAGGGACCTGCCCCAGCATAAGGAACCCCTGGGCCATCAGCCAGAGACCTTACAGGGTCAGGCCTGCCTCTGATGGCAGCAAGCAGGAAGTCCCTCCTCACCGCCCCACACCTGTGTGTGGGACCTCCAAGGTTTTCAGCCTGTGGCGCCAGTTAGGACTTGTTCTCACACCTGATAAGACAAGGTCTTGCAAATAGATGGATATCAAAGACTAAGAGGATTTGGAAGTGGCTTTACAGTCTTGATATAACATCTTAAAAATAACAATGTAAGTTACACATTTGCTAAAATAAGTCAATTGTAAATTGCTTTAATAAAAAAACCATATATTGTCAAATTTTTCAAATACTACTGCTTTAATTAGCACAAGAGTTATTTCTCAAGTGTGCTTGCCCTAGATTACCTAACTCCTCCTGAGATACACTGTGTCAGAATGGGCTGTTGGTATGTGTAGCATCTAGCTGGCCCGGCATATCCGCCATGCTCACCATAGCAAATCTCTTTTCTGAGTCAAAGTAACTCAGTGATGACTTTTGAGCCTGGCATATTCTGTCTGAAGGAGAGGCTCTTTTTACAGCTTGCGTCTTATCTTTCCACACTCCTGCTGCTCCTGCGGCCCTCAAAGCCAGGATGGGCTGGTAAATGTTTAACAACTTGCTCTGGGGGAGGGGAAGCCCTGAGAGGCAGCACTGCCGATTGATTCTTCGGCTCTAAATATCCCTCCCACGGCTGATGAATTCTGAAAGACACATACAGTCTTCTTATGCTTTTCTGGTTTTGAGATAGGGTCTCATTATATTATCCAGGCTGGGCCTGGACTAGGGCTCAAGCGATCACCCAGCCTCAGCCTCGCAAGTAGTTGGGGCTATGGGCAGGCACCACTGCACACAGTTATATTGACCTTTTTATACAGGGCCTAAAATGTTATTCATAACATAAAACTTATTTTATTAATCCGCAAAAGCATTTAATATGAAGGTGTTTTTTCACACACACAAAGAAAACTTGGGGACAGACGTCACTGTCCCTGCTCACTATAAACAACAGCATGGGGAAGCAGGATCCCGTATTTCACACTCAAATCCAGAGGAGTGAGATGAGAGAAGCTCGGGAAGGCGAGAGAGCCAGACAGAGGTAAACATACGCGCAGAGAAGGCTACAGAGGAGCTGGGGTGGCAGCGCGTGTTAAGCTGGAATCTACCAGCGAGCGAAGGAAGTCACGCAGCCTGCGGCCCCGGGCAGTAGCACGGGCACCCTACGCTGTCACTAGCATGAGATGCGGAGGAGCCCAAGAAGAGGTCCGAGTAAGCAGTGAAAAATGGAAACCAACAGCATTCAGACACAACCAGCAGAGCCTTCCTGCGAGAGGACAGGTATCACGCAGGAGCGTGAAGGAGCAAACGGGCGCTTGCTCTGCGCGGTTCAGCCCCCTTCTTCCGCGCTAATCCTCTCCTCTCTGCATTTGCCGGGCTTTGGCTGCCTTCCAAGTGATCTGCACATGCTGGAGTATGGGCCAATCTGCTTCCCCTGAGAATTCCCTTCAAAACGCAATTTGCATTTTATTAATGGATTCAGAGACAGAAAAGCCTTCAAGAAATCAGCAGTCAGGGCAGGCCTGTGGGGGGCTGGGAGGCCAGCTCCTGAGGTGGCGGCCGGCTGAGACGGCCGGAGACCAGAGTCAGGCACATTGGTATTCATGTAGAGGCGGACAGTCTTCTTCGAGGACATAGTAGTTAGAGGTGCATGAGTTTACATTTCAGCACAAAATATATGAAATAAGGGGAAAAACCCGGATGATAGTAGTTAGTTACGCCCCACGACTTGGCCCCCTGGCATGGACAATCCTGTTCCTGTGCTCTGACTTACTGCTTTTCCTTCCTTTCTCTCTTAGATGCTGTATTGTCAAAAGTTTCTGTTTTTAATTAAACTGATTAATGCATAATTTTTGCTCTTAGAATCATCTCTAAACATTACATGGGGGAGCCGTGTTGGGAACAACTGGGAAATGGTGGTAGTTTTGTCAGTCGTGGCACCGAGCAAATTCATTGAAATTGACATGAGTGACTAAAGAAGCTTCTTGGCAATGTGCCCATTAAACTGAACTCAACTGTTTATGAGTCCCACACATTTTTAATGTGCTTATTTGCTCATTCAGTTTTTAAAAACTGTATTCCCTTATCCCCATCTTCCCTTCCCATTCCTCGCCCCTTACTTTCACAAACATATTTCAATCTCTTTTGTATACAGACGCTCCCTGGCTTGTGATGGTTTGACTTATGGTGTTTTTGTTTTGGTTTTGCGCTTTACTTTGATGAAGCAGCAACTGTACTTCGACATTTGATGTTTTCTGGGGATAGTAAAATGCAGTGAGATCCTTTCTCTCGGTGCTGGGCACAGCAATGGACCAACCAACCATACCTGCCAGTCAGCCGCATGAACTCGAAGGGAATCAGCTAATATTCCACAGCGTGCTGCATTGCTAAACTATAAGTTTCAGGAGGCTCGCTATTTTAAATGCATTTTCAATTTATGGTATTCGCAACTTAACAGTGGTCTTATCAGCTACGTATATTTTTGCTTATATGTGTTCTGGTAAAATTTATGTTGTTTGTTTTGTATACTTGTAGTTTTTTTAATACTGAAGATCGAACCCAGGGCCTTCACACTGAACTACATCCCCAGCCATTTTTATTTTTTATTTTGAGACAGGGTTTCACTAAGTTGCCCAGGCTGGCTTTGAACTTACGATCCTCCAGCCTCAGCTTCCCAGAGTGCTGAGGTTCATACTCAGCTCTTGCATTTTATTTTTCTGAGTGGTACTGTGTTCTTTAGCACTTTCTCTTCCTTCTTGTATTGAGCATTACATTTTCAAGATCTACCTAAGCTGCTATGTCACAGTTATTTGGCTGGGTATAACTATCGCAAAGGACTCCCTGCCATGCCCTGCTGCATGTTGCTTCTCTGCTCCCCTGGTAAGGGAAACCAAGTTCATTTTCAACTTCTGGCCACCACAAGCAATACCTCAATAAGCAACCTCCTTTGGTGAGATTCTTTGAGCTGAACACACAGGAGAGAATTGATGGGTCGTAGGAGAGGTGTGTGCATGCTATGTCTTTTTCAAAAGGAGCAGATCGCTTTCTTCAGAAAGACTAAAGTAGCTTCTCTTTCCCTGTAGCAATATATACACGCTCCTACAGTCTTAAAAACACCTGGCATCATCCAACATCATATTTTTACTGGGCTAATTGTTATGAATTAGTATCTCATCTTTTAATTTGCATTGTTTCATTACTAATTATTTTAGGCATCTCTTCATATGTATTACTTAGTGTTATGTAATTAGTTTCTGAGGTGGTTATAAATTTCCAGTTAGGTTCTGTAATACCTACAAATTATCTGTCCCTCTCTTGTGTTCATTTTTATAGTGAGTTTTTTCTCTTTTTAGTTTTAATTTACAGGAAGTTCTTATGTAGTATATTAACTCCACGTTTGGTTTAAACTTGCGAATATTCTCTCCCATACTTTTATTCCTACATCTAAACTAGGTGTTTCTCATTGAAGAAGAAATGTTTAATTTTGATTAAATTTAATTTATATAGGTGTTGTCTACTCATTCTTTCTTGCAATTGATTTGTGTTGTAGAAGTTTTGTTTAAAAGGTTTCCCCTGCTTTGGGGTCACAAAGATACCGCTTATATTTCTTTAGATTAATTTTATAACTTTTTCTTTTACATTTTGTTTTCTACTCTATCTCATGTATGCCAGCCACATGGCATTGAGTAGCGGTCTCATTTTATTTTTCTCCATATAGTAAGTAAGTCAAATTCCTTACACATTTTAACTAAACCACTTGTCTTTTTTCTAATGATTTGTGACATTAATCTTTATTGGGGTCCACGTTCACCTGGATTGATCTCAGACCTCTCCTAGTCCAGTGAAGAAGAATGATCTATTGTTACTCCAAAACTATATTTAATATTAATTACAGTAGGGGTGTGGGTGAAGCTTATGCTGCCATGCATGAGGCTCTGTGTTTGATCACCAGCACCAGAAAAATTAATCAATGCTTCATAGTATGTCAAGGTCCAGTTAAGAAAAGTTTCCTCATCTACATTCTCTCCTCTTTTTTCAAGTTTATTATTCATGGATTTTTATTTCTTCCTATAAATGTTATGAGAACTTAACCAAGTTTTTCCAAAACATCTAAGTGAAATGCTGATTAAAGTTGCATTTCATTTATAGTTTGATGAGAGAGATAATTGACATTTTTTCCAGTATTATGGTATCACTCAAGATTATAGACCATCTCTCCACTTTTTGACACGTTTATACAGTTTTAAAAAAATATTTTTAAAGTTTTCTTCTTTGTATTATCATGTAGTCTTGGTTAAGTGAATTCTTGGATGCTTTAGTTTTTTGTTTCTGTTGTGCATGATCTTTACTTTTGACTATATAATGTAAAGGATGTTATTGGTTCTATAGGTTGATCTTTATCCTGTAACACTGCTAAGTTTATGTTACTGCCAATAATTTATTTGTTACTTTTCTAGAAAGAAGGTTATCTATTTTGAAAACACTGAAAGTTTCAACTCTTCCATGTCAACTCTTCTAGGTGTTATTTTTCCTCTTCCTTTCCAGTGTTGTCCAGCCTCTGGCAGTAGTGGGAAGGGAAACGCTGATCGTGCCCTTGCCTTGAAAGAAGAGCATCTACTCTCTCCGTTGTGTGTAAGTAGCTATGTGATGTGAATGTTGGCACCTAAGCTTTATCAAATTAAAGAAGATTTCTTCCGGTTCTGGTGTCCCAAGTTTGTTTTTTTAAAAATAGATATTGGTCCTTTTAATAATAGACCCTTATATTTGTCACCACAAGTTAAACAAACGGTTGTGTTCAGCTAGTATTTTATTCTCTGGTTATATGTCTATGTTCATCAGTGAAATGCACCTACAACTTCTTATAACTTCCGTCTGTGGAGTCAAAATTATACTGAATGCATAAATTGAACTAGGAAGCTTTCATTTTGTCCTGTTTTGTGGTACAACTTGGGCAAGATAAATCTGTTTCTTTAAAGTATGGTAAAATTCACCTGTGAGAACAAGTTTGTAACCTTTTTGGAAGGCAGGGATTTGACCTCATTTTCCATTTGTTTAATATTTATTGATCTATTTCAAGTTCTTTATTCTTCTCTCCTGTACCAATTTCAAAGTTTTATACTTTTCTATGAATTTATTCATCTACCTATAAGTTTAAATTTAGTAGCATGCAGTGTTCATATGCTCTTCTGTGTCCTTTTAATCTTGATGTCGTCATTATTTCCCTCTTTCTGGTCTGCATTTTGTTCTTTTTTTATTGTTAAATCTTTCCAATATTTTTATTGTTCACTATTTTACTGGTTTCTGCATTTATCATAATGATTTTCCTTTTTTCTTATTTCTTCTTTTTTTTCAAATTCTTCCATTAATTGTTCACTTTGTCCATTATTAACATTTCATATTTCTTGATAAATGAATTAAAGCTGTAAGTTTTCCTTAAATTTTCATCTAGATGTCACAATTTTAATGTTTGGTTTTGCTATAGTTCTTACATCTGTTGAATTCCTTTATGGTTTTAACTCAAATGTTACTTGATGGCATTGTGTTTGTTTCCAAACATGTGGCTGTTTAGCACTATTCTTCTTATTGACTACTAAATGTATTATTCACTAGTGGTTTGTCCTCTGTGTTGGTTAAGCTTAACTGTCAATGAGATTGGCCAGGGGGCTCCCTAGAGGAAGAGTGAGGCACTCTTGTGAGTATATTTGAGTGGCTCATGCAGCCATAAGCTTGAGCACTCTACCTGGTCTTTTTTTTTTTAACATTTTTTTAAAGAAAAGAAAAAACCAATAAGAACAATGGTGTAAAATTTCAAAACAAGCTTGTAGGTGAATAACAACACAGATATCTGGGATGAGTTCATGTTCTCTAAGATCAAACAATGAATTTTAGGAGCAGTGAAGGTCAAGAGTGGAGTACATTTATTGGGGGAAACAAAGCTTCTGTCTGAGAGAGAGACAGAAGGGGGCCCCAGTGGGCTGCCCTTTCTCATAACGCTTCATCATCTTACCACCAAAAAAATGGGTCCCCCGTGTTGGTGAGCACAAAGCTAAAAGGGACAACCAGTCAGTAAGAGTGAAGAAAGGTGTATCATTTGCAGCAAGTAAGGAAAGTGCCCTCCAGGATGGCTCCTAAAACAGGCCTCTCTAAGTCAAGGCAACAGGGATTTTTATTGGCAAGACTTACGCAACTTTATACTGGAGAATCAGCATCACAAGCACAGGCAGGCACGTTCCAGACCCTGGGGAGTTGGAGGTGAAGCTTCTTCTTACACTGCTTGTTTGAAAATGTCAAACAGGATTGCCTCGGGGCAGAGAAGTTAGCATTCTAATGAGATTCTAATGAGCAAGATTTACTCTCCATCAATAGAGAGACTGGGTGATTTTGGCTGATGTAAATTGGTTCTTTGGAGGACCTTATCTGAAACAAAGAAATAACTTGAAGTGATAATAGCAGTTACATTTGGGGCCAGCAATTTCTTGCCCATCAAGCTTGGGTGCTTCATTCTACAAGTTTCCACTCACCAGCTAACAATCTGGATTTCTTTCTCATTATTTAAGTGCTTTTTCACAAAGTGTTTTCCATATGAGCCTTTCTGTGGCAACATTTCTAAAGTTTTATATGCTCAAGAATATGTTTATTATGTTCTTACATTTGATTAACAGATTGGTTGGATATAATTCTTTAATTATTGAAAATACGTCTCCATATTTCCTCAAAATATCATCTTTTCTTATATTTTTCTGTACCTCATTATGTGAATGTAAATATTCCTCTCTTCCATTTCTCTTAGCTTATTTTTAAAGATATGTATTTGCTTTCTCCTCTTACATTTTCTGTCATAGTCTAGAAAGGCTTTTCAATCTGATCTTCCACCTTTTTTTTTGTCTGGTACTGAGAATTGAACTCAGGACCTCACCCTCACGCTCAGGCACTGTGCCGCTGAGCTATATCCCTGACCCTGATCTCCCACCTCATAAGCTGCTCTTTAGTTACATACCTCCCACTACTCCATGTCCCATCTGTGTGTTTTATTTGCTTGCTTTCCTTTTTGTGCCACAATTTCTACTTAGTTCTGTTTGTGATTTAAAAAATCTTGTTAATAGCTTCTTTATTTCTTTAGGTATGTTTTTAAAGCATGGAATCTATTTTAATGTAATAGTATATATTTCTTTAGTTACATTTATAATGTTTATTTCAAGCCCTTATTCCAGATGATGATTGTGCAGTTTGTCTATTTGTGTTTTGGTTTGAATGTCCCCCAGTTTTGTGTATTGCAAACTTACTCCTCCAAGTCCCACTTCAGTGGTCACTGGAGGCACTGCCATAGGGAAGTAATCAGGGTTAAGTGAGGCACGGGGGTAGGAAATCCAGGAGGCAACTGGTGGCTTTATAAGAAAGGACAAGAGATTCAAGCTAGCGAGCTTGCTCTGCCTCACCATGTGATATCTTGGGAGTCTGCAAGGGGTCCCCATCAGCAAGAAGCCCTCAAGAAATGGCCCTTCTACCTACTGGGGCTGGGGATATAGCTCAGTGGAATAAGCGCTTGCCTAGCAAGCGCAGGGTCCTGAGTTCGATCCCCAGTACAGCAAAAAAGAAAAAGAAAAATTTAAAAAAAAAATGGCCCTTCTACCTACACTTCTCAGCCTCCAAAATTCTAAGGAATAAATCTCTTTATAAATTTCCTGGTCTGTGATAATTAGTTATAGCAACAGAAAACAGTTTGTTTATTTATTTGGTACTTGTCTTGCTATAGTTATTTTGCTTGCAACCTTCTGTTTCTTGCTGCTTCCTCTACCTGGGGGCATGTCCTCTGCTCTACCACATATTGGAAATGCCCAGGGGTGGTCTGGACTGTTGATGGAGAGTCCCTCCTGCCAATGTATCACATCTGATCCTCTAGGCTGTAAGCCTGGAGTGGCCAGACAACTCTGGTCAAGGTTTCATGGTTAAGCCTTCAGGCTAAGCAGGAGCGAAGGAGGCAGCCCCCTTCTTGGGGTGTGTGGAGAGAGGGGAGGTGAAGGGTGAACTGTGGGGGTTAGCTGTTCTGTTGACAGCACTTTCATCATTTTTGTCTTCTTCAGGACTTTTTATTCTGCCTCAGATTTGCCCTGCAGACAGCTGCACCAGTAGTCCAGACTCTGGCAAGGGTGCTTTGCACCAAAAAGGCAGGCCACGCTGGCAGGAGGCTTCTCCGGGTAGAGGCAAGGACAGCCCTCCCAGGGCTGGTCCTTTTCCATGACCAGCATCCTCACTGCTGTCTCTGGGTCCCTCGCCCCAGGGCCTCATCACCTGTGTGCACAGGCAGCAGTTCAAGCCTTTCCAAGGGCTTTTTGGGGTTCTTGTTCCCTTAGTTGTTGTTTTTGTTCCCCAAATGTACGTTCCTCTCTTGCTTCTGTTCCTGCAGTGTCATTAGCAAGCAGCCTGTTCCGGTTTACCATCTTAGCGGGAACCTAACGTAATAAATACAGTATTCGTGTTTGATCAGCCAGAAGAGCAGCATATCCTCCCCTGGTTTGTTCTTGATTTTTTTTTTTTTTAACAAGGAAAGGTTTTTAACTGGTTACAAGATTTAGGTAGATCCCTGTGGAAAGGAGATAGAAAAGAGAAGGAATAGATTTTCTATTGTGTGCTCACTAAATCCTGGACATTTGCTAAATACATGAGATGGATACAAGATTTACCCTATAAAATGTACTTCATGCTGTTTATTCCTCTGAATCAGGTAAACCACTCTGGGACCACTGGCTAGTAGAAAAGTCCACCTCAGTGCTGAGGGAGCTTTTCCCTCCTTAGGTGCTATGGAAGTCCTGACAGAAAGAGTCTTCTGCAGCTTCAGATGTGCATAAAAGGGTCACCGCTTATCTATCCGTCCTTTGATGACTGTGCAGTCTGGACACAGGCTGCTTGGCCAACTCCGTGCCAGGCACCAGCCCCGGGGATTTGCTTTGAGATTTCCAAGGCAGCAACTCACAGGGCCCAGTCTCCCTCCATTGAAATGCGCAGACCACTTGGGGGGCTACTAAACAGAAGATGGGGCCACATTCATAAATCCCAGATCCTCTCTCAATAGTTTTTGGGAATTCCTCTTCCTCTCCCACCCCACACTTTAAAGTCAGGGCCATTTCCTCCTCCCAACTCCAAGCCTTGCCTCTATATCATCTGGGTGAGGACAGTGCTGCATCATCCTTGGAAATGAATTTGAAACACAAAAGCTTCTTTGCTCCTCATGGTAGAGAGTATAAGGCCAGCTGAAAACTTTAAAAACACAATTCCACTGTTTTCCAAGGATGAGGCTGGCAGAAATGAGTAGGTGAGTTGGCTGCTGTTTTTGTATGTTAACTGGTGGCACATGTTACGTCCATAAGTCCCTCACAGCAGCCCTGCAGCGTCGCTGCAGTGTCCAGGCCTCCTCTGCTGGTGGGACCAAGGGAAGCTGGAAGCTTTCACTGAGTAGTCTTAACCAGGGTCCTCTCCTCACCCCAAGGCAGCCAGCACCCAGCAGCGGGTAGTTGGCAGATTGTGGGTGAGGTACAAAGGACTGGTTCAGCTCTGAAGCCCATCCATCGCGCTCCCTGTGCACTTGGCTGAGGTCTTGTACCTTACCATCCCAGCTGCTCCCTCTTCCCTCCTGCATAAGTTTCCCAGGAGCCGGGCCCAATACAGTGCTGTTTTACCCTTGCAGAGACTGGAGCTTCTGGAGCCGCTGGGAGCTGCAGTAACTTGGCCCCATGGGAAGCTTAGTATTTGATGACTAAATCTCTGGCTCCTAAACCTTCAGATCCTTTTTCGGTCTGAGTAATTCCTGTCCTCATGTGGGCAGGAATGACGAATGATCTTAGTTCCATGCTTACAGTTACTTTACACACACACACACACACACACCCTTTGTACCAGGATTAACACTTCTTTATTGTCAGAAGTTCCCAGAGGGAACCAGAAACCCCAGGCCACTGAAGCACGCTTCAAGCACCTTTATACTTTCAGCAGCCATATGCCAGGCCTGGAAGACGTTGGCTCGAGCTGACCTACAGCTCCCCAGAGCTGAGGCTGTGCTTCCCTGCCAGGGCTCTGAGCAGGAGCAGTCCCTGGTAAGGCTCTGGGGACAGATGCTCAGCCACTGCTCCTCAGTAGTCACTGACTTCCACCTCTTCCTTCTCCCCCATTCCTGAAAAGATCAGAACTAGGGCAGTGCTGTTCTTCAGTTTCCAAGGCAAAACCAGAAATTGGCATATCTGTTGAGAACAAATGCCATCTGCTGTCAGAGCACAGCTAATAACTCTCCTTTGGGAGCCTCCACCGGGACACGTTTGGCTCACACCCTCCATCTTCTCCTTCCTTCTCATCCCCTGAGTAACCTGCCATATGCTGAAACATTGTCTAAGTGCAAACACAGTAGCCTTTGCCAGGACCTTCTAAAGAGGTGGCCCGATGGTGAGGCAAAACCACCCTGGGCGCGCCTTTTCAGAGAAAGCCCTCATTTGACACAGCCTGCACAGAGGGCCTGGTGCTGCTCATGGCAAAGCCCTGGCAGTGGTCACTAGCAACAGAAGAAAGAAAACACAAAGAAGCCCCCACTGGATTTCTAACCACTGTTTGCTTGTGCACAGACTTGTTGTCCATTTTGTGCAAGGGACTCAAAATTACTGTGTGACTTTGCTACAGTCCCCCTACACTGGCCCCCGCAGGCTCAGCCCTGAGACTGCGCAGTTGCTCTACAGGCGAATCCACAGCCAGAGATGCCCTGGGACTGTTAAGGTCACAGGACAGAGGCTCAGGGCCAGCTTTGGCCCTTATAAGGCAGGCCTTGCTCCACACTTTGGTTAAGGTCCTGTAGCTTAGAGTCACAGCATCTGCTGCTGGCCACTGAAGTGAGGGCTCTGTTTATCTTGGTCTTTTTCAAAATGTTTTATTAAAAGAGTGGAAGAAGCACTGTAGCACACACCTGTAATCCCAGCTACTTGGGAGGCTGAGGTAGGACGATCACAGGGCTCAAGTACAGCCTAGGCAATTTAACTAGACTGTGTCTCAAAATAAAATGGGCTGGATGGAGCTCACTTGTAGAGTGCTTGCCTAGTAGATATGAGGCTTTGGTTTCACTCTCCAGTAACATACACCAGTAACACACACACACACACACACACACACACACACACACACAGGGTGAGATGGGGAAATATTTTGGTAGCAGAGAGGACACCACTAATGTCAGAAGCACAATGATGGTTGGTGCCCAGCCTGAGTAAGCTGAAGCAGCTGTGGTCTGTAGCTCCCCCAAGACCATGCAGCCCCTGCTTGACTGCCAGGTCCCCTTCCAGTGCTATACAGCTGGGCAACTCCTCCCTGCTCCTGGATGCTCACCATCCCAGGGTACTCAGCAGGATATCCCTTGAGTCCCGGCCACAAGCCAGGCCCTGCCTCAGAGATAGGAACATGATGGTGAACGTGAACATAAATTTAAAAGCTATTACGGAGCATATCAAAGCTAGGGAAGAAGATGAACGCTCGTCACCAAATTAGACAAACAAAATTACGAATGTACTACGTGTGAAGAAAATGAGGGAATGTCTACTTGACAGCGTGTCACAAAGGGACCAGAGCTAGCAGGCTTCCCTTAGAAAGGATGCCTGAGTGACTCTGATGGAGGAGTGGGCGATGGAGAAATGCGCATGTCCAGGCAGAGGGGGCAGCCCGTGGTAAGGCTGTGATGCAGCAAGGAGGGCTGGCTGTTAGGGGACTGACTGAAAGCTGGCGTGGGCAGAAAGGGAGACCGACAGGCTGTGCTGTGCATTGAATATGGAGAGGGGCTAGGAGAGGCAGAATAACACGGGCTTTGCAGTATTTGCAGTAGTCACATGAAATAATCAGATTTGCATTTTGAAAACTCACTATTGGCTGCTGCAGAGAACAAATCAGAAAGAGACAGTGAAGTGAACATATCAGAGATTTTTTGAAGAATGGTCAGGAAGATGTGTTGGTAGATTTATGTTCAGGTAAGGGAGAAGGAAGAATCAAGTGATACAGATAGACTTTGGCTTCATCACTGGTCACATAGTCAGAAGACGGTTAAGTCTGGGGAAAGACAATGGATACAGTGAGATGTACTTAAGAGGCATTTGGAGTCACCAGACACATTGAGGCGTGTAGGGATATTTCAGTCAGTAGGCAGCAAAGTCGTGTAGTCAGGTATCAGTGACAGGAGTACTGGCTAGAAATCTCATTTGTGACAGAGGTGGTTACCAAAGCCTGGGGCACGGCCAAGTTTACCCAGGAAGGTAGAGTGGGAGGAGAGAAGAGGCCGCAAGGGTGGAGGGGCCCTGGCTGGGTGAAGAACGAGGACTGGGCAAAGACCAAGCAGAGCTTCCAGAGAGCCAGAGACAAAGCAAGAGAATACTGGGTCTGGGAAGCTACTGGAAAGTTTCATAGAAAGGATATCACTTGTGGCCATGTGGACGAAGAGAGGGCAATTTATCCTCCTGTCCTACACAACTACGAAAACGGACCAGGTATGTGAATCCATGGTTTTCAGACATGGAGACCCAGACAACCCAGGACAGTGAGCCCTAGAAGAAGAAAAATATTTGAGGGGAGTCGTAGAAATAAATACAGCAATGGCTTGGAGTTTCTAGACTCCAGGTGATATGGCAGGTGAGTTCATCAAGAACAGCATTCATAAGAGACCAAAAGAGCAGGAATGGACAAAGCTTTATTGAGCCGGCTGACAGACAGTCTCTAACCAGGAGCCAGAGAAGATGTCCACCCTGATCTGAGTCTCATCTTTGGTTTAAGTACATTTTAGGTTTCCATCGTAAACATTACCTCATGTTTGGAAATCTTACAAGAATGCATAAAGATCTCAGGAGCTCTTGAGCAGCCAGATTCCAAATGACCATTAAACTTTAGCCTACTTCCCAATTTGTTCTGTTTATCCTGTTTCCATTTTATGACTTTGTTCTCCTTTAAATAGGTTGATAACTAAGGGGAAGGAGTGAAGAGTGGGGGTCACCTACAGATTAAGTGAACTGTAAGTGGCTTCTCTTAATATGGAGTTAAAAATAGAAAATGGAGTCTCCCTTATGCTATCACAGGCAAAGAGGGGGAGCAGAACAGAGCCTGATATTCTTCCTGGGTGGAGGAGACAGAAGAGTTTGGGAGAACGTTTTTATTCTTTCCCTCTTTTTCCAGGAAGCTTGACTGCTTTGACATCTGTGAGGGAGGTGTGGCAGGCAATTTGGAACTAGGTGCTAATAGCCTGGTAAAAAGAGAGCACTTGACGGGCTGCTTTGATGGGGGACATGACGAAGGGCCAAAGGAGGGTCAGCCCTTCCACCCTGAGGAGTGGGCCGGAAGTTAGGGGTGACACAGACTGAGGAGGCACACAGCTTTCAGGGTGCGACACCTCCACTCCTGCTCCTGGTGGTTGCTCTGACTTGGGTTCGCCTTTGCAGAAACCTGCCTAGAAGTTCAGGGCCATACCTACGTTTATTAACTCCACAGTGAGAAGCAGCTGACAGAAGCCCACCTAGCGGGCCCAGAAGCCTCGCCCTGTGGAAGAGAAAGACACAGGAGCCATCCTACTCTGTGTTCATCTTCCAAGTCACATGAGCGTGCTGCAGTTTATGCAGCTTCCAGCAGACCCCTTCGCTGCAGGCTGCCCATCCTGGCACATTTCAGAGGCGGTGACAGAAAAACAGCCTCTTTTCTTTGGGTTCAGTTATTTCTTAGCATCAGTAGCTTCATACGGAGGCAGTGACCCCAAAATTGATGTGCCAAAGGGCATGAGTTCAAGGAGTCAAAGAGCCAGTGTCAGCACCAATGGCCCTGTGTCAGGATCGCAGCCAGAGTAAGAAGCAAGCAGAAGCTCTGCCCAGAAAATGGGCTGGGCATCGGCTGAGGCCTCCTCACTCTTAGGAACACTGGGACCTGGCCAGGGAGGCAGCCAGGAAGGACAAAAGAGGAGGGAGATCAGACGCTGACAGAAGGGAGGGACAGGACTGTGCTAAGGTCTGTCACAGTGTGTGCATGGGAACGCTGGACTAACTACAGTTCCGGTTTGTGATCACCACGTGTGTCTCTAGTGCTGGGTGAGGAAAAGGCTACACCATGTTCACATAATGTGTGTCACCCACTATGCTAGTCTCTCACATTCCTATTTAGAATATTTGTGCCTGTCAGTTAAGACAGGAACTCAATTAGACCCCAAATGTCATCATTTCTAGCAATTACAATCATGCACAAACAAAAGAAAAAACTCAACAATGGGTCTGATTTGAAACATTAACTTTGGAAAATGCTTGCAAATGGATCATTTCATCCACAATCAACTTCTAGTTTACTTTTTTCTCATAGAGATAGAAAATAGCTAATTACTGAGAAAAGAATTGGGGAAATTTTCCACGCACATAATTTGTGTCTGGAAACAGAAACAAACACCTCTGGAATGTATAAAACGATTCCATATACAGTCTGTTATCATCA
The DNA here is from genome assembly GCA_004027595.1 of Dinomys branickii. NCBI lineage: Eukaryota > Metazoa > Chordata > Mammalia > Rodentia > Dinomyidae > Dinomys > Dinomys branickii. The sequence continues at coordinate 309,968 of PVLD010000267.1, read as the reverse complement.
CAGAAAATCTCCTAATGCAGCTTTAGTGTATGAAATCCTGCTTGAAAAACATCTGTGCTTTCAGGCATGTCAAACTTGAAATATGCATGTAGAGATGTGTGGGTGTAGGTATATGTTCCCTATAATAGAGTCCCTGTGCTCTTCACTCTATGTAACCCACGCAGAAGCGGGCATGAAATGATTAAACATCAAAAGCCCAAGCCGCTGCACCCAAGGAGAATGTCTGATAGAACAACACAAAAAAGTCTCATGAAGTCAGTAGCTGCTGTGCAGTGGGGAAGACTTGGTAACCATAGCAACTTGCTTTGCAAGTTGTTCTTTTTTTGCCAAAAATCAGGTAGGCCCTGTAGGCCCTCCGACCCTCACACAACAGGGAGAAAGACGCCAGGGGAGGGAGGCAGCAGGCCAGTTATGCAAAGAGCGAACAAAGTGAGCAAACCTCCTGAGGTTTCCGCACCGCATGAGTCTGTGAGGAAGCAAAGGGAGAACAGGAATGAGGACAATCAGCGAGGGCTGAATGTGAACAGTGGGTTTTAGACTCCTGCAAACAAGAGTGTGAACTCTTTGTAATGAGTACATCAGCACAGCTGTGACCATTCTGATCTACATTGTCATGGGACACAGAAAAAGATCAACACACACTCAAACACCAGAACAGCTAAGAGGGCGCAGACAGGTTAGGTGCGTTTCCTTCAGACTGCTGGAGAGGGAGGGGCTGGAGTTAACACCAAAAACCCATCATGCGGAGAGGATTTTCTAAGTGTGGTATTGAAAAGGTGTTTAAGTAAACTGCAGATCATTGACTGAGTGAGCTCAGTCCAGCTGATCAAATTTTTCACCTTGTTAGGATACGGTGAGACAAGGGTTCCTGTGCAAAGGGAACCTGTGATCTGCGGTGAGCCTGTCTCTGGAGTGGGCAGCAGCTGAGCGCCCAAAACACAGAACAGGGCCTGGCAGATGTGCACAGCTCTGACGCAGCTCAGTTCTTCTGTCTCCCCAAAGCATTATAGATGCTGATCAGCGCCTTGTCTTGCAGCAACGCCTTGTCTGCGTTGGCCGCAGGACTCACTCTCCTGTCCTCCGAGCTCTCTCCTCCCCACTCAGACCTTCTCCCTAACTCTAGATGATCTAAACGTGGGACGCTGTCTCCTCTCCATCTGTCCCTTTCCCTATGGGTCTGCATTTGACATCAGAGGTCTAACTATACCTGATGATTCCTTTATACCTATAGCTCTTGGATGCAAGAACAACAAAACCACCTTTCGATATGTCCGTGTGGATGTCTAAGAGCCATCACAAACGTGGCCTGCCCCCGCGGTCTTCTTAGTAGGTGGGAGGTGCCATACCCAAAGTGCATCCCACACTCAAGCCCTCCTCACTCCCACCCTGCTGCAGCTGCCCATCCTGCCTGCCCAGCTCCGGTGGCTCCTGAACTCCCTGCCTTAGCCTCACCTTTTTTTGCAGTCTATCTTCCACACAAGAGCCAGAATCTTTTAAAATACAAATCAGATTTTATCACTACCTGGACTAACTCCCCCACTGTCTCCCTGCTACAGTACAAAGGCAAGCTTGAGCTCCACGCGATCGGCCGCACCTTCCTCCCCTCCCGTCGCTCTGTTCCTGACACTGGTTTCCTCTGCTGTTTCCAACACGGCCCCAGAGGCTCACACTTGGTGTTTCTTCGGCCTGGAATAGCTCATTCCTATTGTCCAAGGTTCAGTTCTTTCCTTAGGGACCCCTCTGTCTACCTAACAACCTCACCCCCGTGTTCCATTCTTCCCCTTTACCCTGCTCTTTCTTTGCCCCATGGAATGCTGCCTGTCTTACCATAGGTGATTTATCTCCCTCAGTCAACATGCAGTTCCTCACAACAGGGACTTTTTCTTGCTCACTGCTTTTCCTTCTCCCAGGACACAGAGTGCGGTAGTGCCTGGTACACGGGGAACGATCAGCAGCAAATACTTGTAAACGAATGAATAAACACACGCAGAGAGAAAACAACTATATATTTGTGTAACATGTTGGCTGAGCTGGTTCCATGGTTTTTAAACCTCTTTGATTTTACTGCTAAATGACCTGATTCTTTTGGCAAAGCAGTGGTTAAATAAGTCATTCTGTCACAGCATTGCAAACACTTGAGGTCAAAACACAGCATTCTCCCAGGCCTCTTAAAGAGAGTCCAGAAATCCAGCTAACAGAGAAGGCTGAATAGAATTAAGAACAGGATTTTGGAGCTAGAAGACTTCTCCCTATACCCTCCTGCCTCAGGAATACAGACTATAAACTGTTCACCTCAACCTGTGTCCTGTGGGCTTACCTGTCCAAGCCTCCCTCGACTCCCAGTAGAGGTCTCTCCCAGAGGAGTAATTCTAGCTGCTAAAGTAGGTTCCCTTCGTGTCATTACAGAATTTTAAATGAACTCCTGTGTACTGAGCATTAACTCTGTGATGTACATTTGACGTTAATTTGTTCAGTCCTCCTGGCACCTCTGTGAGGTGGCACTGTTAGCATCTTGCTTCAGCAATTAAGAAGCTAAAAACGAGAGGCGGACTGGCCTGTCCAAGGTTACAGAGCTAGTGAGATGTGGGGCTGGGACTCCACCCACGGAGGTGCGGTTTCAGTATCCAAGTTTGTAATCACCTGTGTCATCTCTCCATACTTGGAAGAGACCTTAGAGACCCTGGGGTTCAAGTTCCACATTTTAATGATGAAAAAGCTTAAAATAGTGAGAAGTTGACTGACCTGAGCGAGGTCACAGACCAGGGAATGGGTGACTGGTGCAGGCTGGGACCCATCCTTTCTAATTAGCCTGAAAAATCCTAATGGGATATTAGTTTGAAGGTGGAGCAAGTCCTAACTATGAATCGCTAAACATAAGCCCAGTAAGGAAACTATCTCAAGCATCCTAAAAATGGAATAAAGTTAAATAAATTAAATATTTGGAATTCTATGCTGGGCATGATGGCGCACACCTGTAAACCCACACTCAGGAGGCTGAGGCAAGAGCATCACTGTGAGTTCGAGGAAGGCTGGACTACACAGAGAGATTTTCTCTCTGGAATTTTATTTCAGCTCAGTGTAAGTGGAAAGTGTGCCATTTTTATTTGGACTACTTCCTTTTTAGTTCCTTCACTTGTGAGCGTCTATTTAAATGTACATTTGACTAAGTTTTGTTCTGTTCTTCGTAAAGAGCAATTATATTTATTTTAAACCTGGTGTTGAGTGCATCCTCTAGGTTGCTTAATTTTGCCACATTCAAGAACCAGCTACTGTGTGCTGTTCAGACTGAGTCTTGGCAGTTGAATAGCATTTCAAGGACACACCTTAATGTTCCCAGACCCAAACACAGAAGGTATGGCAATGAACAAGTCACTTAATCCCTCAGCCAGTTTAACCTGAAGGCGTGGGGCTAGATGGTCTTTTAAAACTCTATGGTACCTTGTGCTTCAGTACACTCAATAACCCCTGCAGTCATAAGGAACATTTATTTAACTTTATGAGGTACTGTTTTACATGCACTGTTTCATGTGCATTTTTCATTAAATTCTCACAGCACTACTATAAAATAGGTATTATTATCCCAATTTTATAGATGAGGAAACTAAAGCTTAGGAGTTTAAGAAACTTAGCCAGGGTCACACACACAGCAGGTGCGCATCAGAGCTGAATGCAAAGCCTTCCAACGGCCCCCAAATCCTGTACTGCTAACCACGAGGTGAGAGAATCATGGAAAGGCAAGGCGCCCATGGAGAACCTTCCTTCAGTAGGGAAGGAGGAGAAGCTGTGGGCACATGGGACGTCCACAGCAGGAGTGCCCACATGGATTTCCTTCTTGGCTTTCACCATGGTGTTCCATGGGGTAGATTCTACAGAGTGGACAACTTCTCCGTCACTCAGTTTTCTGTTTCACTCAGCCCAGCTAAATCGTCTTTTGTCCAGAAACATATTAAAATAATTTTTAGAAGTGGTATGGCTCCCATGCATTAGATGTACACATTTTCATGATAGATTTAAGCTTGAGCTATGTGTCTTTCTTAAACTAAAATTTTACTTAGAATTTGGATTCAGAATCCATTGTGGGTTTCACGAGGAGACCATTTGGCTGTCAGTGTGGGATTCCAGCTCTCTTCAGAACTTGCCTTTCGACTTCACTGACAAAGGTTCTCCACAGAAGCTGAGGCTGCACTTGAAGTGCCTGCCTCTTCTCTACACACTGAGTCCTGGACGCAGTGGTGTCCCCTCACACGGCCTTGACTTCTGAACTTAGCACTGCTTTCAGATTAAGGCAATGTCCTCAGCTCTGGCCACATGCTGGAATCATCTGAAAGATGTTAAAAATAGAATTGTAATTTGGGGCCTATTCACCATTAAAACCACCTGTGGTTCAAAACTATTCATTGAATTTGTCTGGCTGGGGCCATGCCATAGGAATGGTAAATCTACGTAATGATGATCAAGTTGCACCATCATAACTGATTGGAAGGAGACTTCTGAGTGTTTTTTGGAAACAGTCAGGTCTGCCGCTGCCTAACCCCAGATGCAGGGTTGTCCTGACTGCTGCTACCCACACACCTCATTCTCTCTATAGTTCCCAGGGGGCTCACTGACTTTGTTTTGAGGATCCACATAGAACAGTGTGTATAGAAATATGTATTTCTATGTTGTGTTTTCTCTATTTTTTGTTTTGAAAAAATATTTATATTGTCACAATGTTCACAAGGAACAAAACATTAAAATAAAAAATGAGTTTCCCCACTTCCCCCAGCCTCTCAGTTTTCTTCCCTACAGTCACCAGTTTTCATTCTTTGTAAAGGATGTGTGTCTTTGCAGAGGACGTGTGTCTTCATGGAGGATGTGTGCCTTTGCAGAAGACAAGTATCTTTGTGGAGATTGTGCACATATAAGCAATTCTGTACATAGATGAACCCAGACGGTATTCTTGTAGATACTGCTTAATAATTTGCCTCTTCCTCTTTCTTTTATCTCTCCAACTTAGCATGCAAAGCCTTAACTTTTTAAAATATTTTTTCAGTTTTTACTTTTTAATAGGAAACTTTTGTAGTACATAATGATTACATTCTTTGTGTGGAATTTGTACACCACAATTCTTCTCTCATCCCCTTTCCTCCCTCCTTTCATTTTTCAATCCCTTCTCATCTGGAAAAGACCTATCTCCTTATTTCCTATAATGTAACTCTTATTTTGCTCTTTATATTTTGGTCTCTCATGTAAGAGGGACATAGGGGAAAGAAATTCTCAACCTGCTAGATGTCTAATATGAGTTTGTGTCCTCTAAAATCAAAGAATGAATTTTAGGAGTCATGGAGGTTAAGAGCAGAATATATTTATTGGGGGCAAGAAAGTCTGTCAGACAGAGAGAAAGAGGGGTCCTGAGTTGGTTGCCAAGGACCCTGCCTTTTCTAGGGATCTTTATAGAGCAAATGCATGACCTGAGGCAGGTCCAAGGTGGGGAAAATGGGAAATCCCAAAGTGGGCATGACAAAACTACAGGACAAAACTATGGTCAACCAATAAGATTATGAGTATAATTGCTCAGGTAAAATTGGTGAAATTGGGATCAAATGGGGAAGCAAGTCACATAGCAAGTGGGTGCAAACACTGTAGGGGGTTGAGTTAGAGGATCTTCCCGGCTTTCTCAAGGTGACTGACACCTATTTAGAATAGCAACCTCTGATGTTTATCCTCAGGAGGTATGTGGTTGCATTTGTTTAACCTTTTATCTTGAAGTCTGGCAGCAGACATGCCTGTCTCTCCCACAGTTTAAGGCACCTAGTCTTCTGTACTGGCTCTTTCCAGGGCCAAGCCCTGACTGTATATAATATTTTATCTAACTTAGCTGCCCGTAACAAGAGGAGCCATGTGATATTTAAGCTGCATGTCTAATTTATTTCACTTACTATTAAGGTTTCAAGTGGCATTCATTTTCCTACAGATAACTATTTTTTTAAAAAAGAAGCATAAAGAAGGCAATGCCAAAGATCCAGGTGAAGGATCTGAAACCTTGAAATTCTTGTAAGTCCCATTTCTGAGATCCTTGTTCAGTGGTACCTTTCTTTTCTGCGCCCCAGAGTGGATCTCAAGTCTTAGTGTCCTCCCTCCACAGCTTCCTGAGTTCTTGCCTGCATTCAGTACTGTTCTTTCTGCATGAAAGTGTTTCTCATTAGGAAGTGGTCCTGCATCTAACAGTGTAGATGGAGCAATGCTTACTGATAGCAGGCTACTCGAGCACTTTCTAACCTCATTTGGAAATTACGTGTCTCTGAGGAATTAATGATCCACGGTCACCCTCAGCAATGGTTCACATAGTAACTTAGGCAAGTTACAAGAGTGCGGGCCATAATCTTAAAAGTTGGGACTCAAAGGAAAGGGTAAATAGAACAAAACAACGCAAAGAGAGAATGTGATGCTATTACTTGACCACTGACTCTGGGCAAGAAATGGAGAGAAAGGAGCAAACAGTCCTATGCTTCAGTGTCAAGATTTCAAGCTCAAGTGACCAAAAGCTGGTGGGGCCGTTCTACACAGACATTCTTTGTGAAGGACTTTCAAAAGCCTTATTTCTTTCTAGTTGAACACCGGACTCATCAAATTTCGGAGTCAACTAGGCATGGGAAAATCTATGAGGTAATAGTTTGTCCATGACCCTTCCCTGTACCTTTTCTGCCTGTGCACTTCTGCCTGGTCCCGTGGGCCACTCTTCCACGGGGCCCCCGTCACCTGACCCCTGCTAAAGCAACCAACAGTATCAGGTGTGGGTTGATAAAGGCAAAAGCTATGCATTCTCCAAGGGATAACTACATTTTAAAAGGAGACTCAGTAAGAAATAAAGCCTTAAATATGTGTGTACAAGAGTGAAATTAACGGGCCTTGGGGTTTTTCAGACAAGCTGGTAGTCAGTTTACCCCGTGTCACTCAGGCAGGTGTCACTGTTTACATACTGACTATTCTGCACATTGCTTGGGCAGGTGTCATTTCAACCAGTTGATTCTTATATTGAATAAATTTGATAAAGTTGTCATTTTTATATTTCTTGTTATATTATTTTATAAAAATTGATGGAAAAAAATCACTTTTTGTTTACCCTGTATTTAAATTATTGGGCTGAGAAGTGGTTAATCGCAAGGTTAATTCTGGTATTTGGACCACTAAATTTCAAAACTTTTCTTGCTCAGACATACACTATTGTTTACTGATGGGATGTAAGGCCTAAAATTGTGTGAAGCATGAAGTTACCTTCTGGCTATCATTCAGTCATTTTAAAAGATAACAGCAGAGATTTAATTTTTTTTTCTGTATCCCCTGACAGTATTTTGGTAGGTTTTTCTCTGGCCCATTAACTGGCCCTTTGTTATTTGGACTCTGTAATGTTTAATGTCTTGTGGAAGAAAGGAGTGAACCCTATCATCTATCCAAAATTTTACCAGAGACCCTGCTCTTCTAGAGACAATACTCCACTCTCCATAAGTAGAAAGCAACCAAATCAACTCATCTGTACACGCAGACTAGAGCCAGAAGTCCAACAAGGCACATACAATAGTCACCAATTCCAATCCAGCTGTGCTTGGCAGGGCTTTAGAACACTCGCTGCTTAACTAAAAATAGTGTAGTACAGCAGTACGGCGCAGCGGTGAGGGGCATGGCCACTGGAGCCAGGTCATTTGGGCTCAAATAGTAACTCTATCAGTTACAACACAGGTGATCTCAGACGTGATATACCATGGGGACCCTATTGGTGGGGGGGAGGAGGCAGTGACCCAATACCCATGAGCCATACAGTTAGGTGCCATAAGCACATTACAGTGGTGTCTCAATTCATGAACTTAATTCTTTCCATGATCCAGAATTCATGCCGTGATTCTGGCTGCAAATGAATTGGAATGAATTCTGCAACCAGAATTGTGGAAAGAATTAAGTCCATGAACCAAGGCATCACTGTATTAATTAATAATTGAAACACTTCAAATTAGACAGTTTGAAATTGTTTGTTAAAATGTGATTTTAAATAGGATTAGCTTTTTTTTCATAACCATTTCCCCTCTTCTACAATACAGATTCTGATGCCCCAGGTCCATGACAAGGAACTACAACAGTTAAGCCACACATAAAGGGGCAGAAATGTTAGGGCCCCTTCAGTCCTATATCTAATTTCTACTGCCCACCAGGGCAACATGAACTTCATTTTTATATCCTTTCATTACCATACAGTCCAGTGTCCCCTGAACTCAGCCAATGGGTTCTTTCTTCTGATGCACACAAGCACCCTAGAATGGAGACAGGCAGTTATAAGATATTGCATAGGAAATATATTCCACATTCATGTCATCATCTTTTTAAAAACAATGGTCATTTGGATTCAAAGTAAGGTTTTGGAGCGGCAACATGTAAACATTAGTTCCTTCCACTAAAAGAGATAAAAAAAACCCATCTGAATATATCACTTCAAGGAAGGACAGATCTGTAATATCTCAGGGTTTGGGGTGAACTAATACCCCTGAGGACTTAGGTAACATCTGAACAAATATTGAATGAATAGTCCTTTGAGCTGCTTCATTATTGCACCACCCAGCTACACAAATATTTGTTGAATATTCATGCTAAGTGCTTTCTTTTTATGTGAAAAGCCTGTCACATAAATGTTAATTTACATTTGTTGATCTGTTGAAGAGTAATGGTAATCCTCAACATTTAAATTGGAGGCTGAAAATGTTTTACTTAAAAGTATCATCATCTGTATGCTCTGTCTTCTTGTGTTTGGCAATTTAACTAGATAGGTTTTTCTAAAATACTGTAACAGGAAAATTTATGCCTTGTTTTAAACAATTTCTATTTCTATGGAGGGCAGCAGGATTCCTGTAAAGAAACATAGTGAGTTTAGTACTTTTACCTTTTAGTTTAGCTGACACACTAAATGAAAGTTACACATTATTTTAAGATAGCTGGTACTGCTAATGACAGAAAAAATTCACTTTGATAGCATTATTTTTAGGTATTAAAATGAGCATTTTGAAAGAATGCAGACACTGTGCACTTTCTGAGAAGACAAATCACTTCCTGCTGAAAATATAAGTCTAAATCAAGTACTGATTTTGGAATTCAAATATATCTTTTGACAGATAATGGAAGGACATAAAAGGTAGCTCATGGTGGATACATTAAATTTATGTACCTGTATATTCCTCAATCAAAAACTGATGAAGTCTTTTAACTTTAAATAATTTTAGGGATGGCTTGGTTTCACACTTTATTCTATGTCATCTAATCTTTTCTATTTCTAGAAAGACTGACTCTCATATTGGACAATAGCCTACCTCCCACGGTTTATCCAAAGGTCTTAAAACGCCATAACTAGAACAATGTGATTTCTACCTAAGCAAAACAAGGGGTTCTTCCAGGATCACAAAACATGCAACAAGAAGGCTCCACTGGTCTGCACAGTTGAATTAAACATGATATTCCTTCCTCTAAAGGATTTGCATTTGTTGAGATGTCACTTGGGCTCTATCTCAGTTTTGAAATCACAAAACAGATGACACCTTGGGTATGATCTGAGAAGCTTTCAGGAAAACCTTGGCCCCAGACTTTTTTGAAATGGCAAAAGCATATGTTACTATGATTCTATTGTTTAAGCCTTTCCTGTCTTGGTATTTCCTGTTACAGATTCTATAGGTAGCCAGGCATGGTGGTGCTCGCCTGTAATCCCAGCACTCAGGAGGCTGAGGCAGGAGGATCGTTGCGAGTTTGAGGCCAGCCTGAGCAAAGTGAGCTTAAGGCCGGCCTGAACTGCATAGTGAGACCCTGTCTCAAAAAGACAAAAAATGAAAGATCCTAGAGGTAATAAATTATTAATAGTAAAAACCTTTTCTGTGGTTAGCTTGTTAGCTTACTAGTAGTATATAATAAAGCTCTGGTGATAAGGAAGAGGAGTGATGAGTTTTGTTGTGGGATAGACTGAAGCACTAGGCTGAGCCAGACAGAGGTGAGATGCAGTGGTACTGTACCAGGGGGTGCAGAACTATCCACACACAGTATTTGAAGAAGTTAAGAAAGGAAGAGTGGGGTTGGATAAGACAAACACGGTCTTGGCAGTGAGATAGCAAATCTATTCTGGAAAAGGAATGGAGTCTATAAAAAGCAAAGTCTCTCTCTCTCTCTCTGACATGAATGGGAATGAATTCTGCAACCAGAATAGTGGAAAGAATTAAGTCCATGAACCAAGGTACCACTGTATATATTGTCTCTCTATATATGACATGATAAAAAAGAGTGGATTTTAAAAAGTATTATAGTAAAAGACATATTACCATTAATCCTCTCAAAATATTCCCCTTGCTTCAAACCCACATCTTATCATCCTTGCCACTTTTTCAAATGATTGTGGAAATCTTTTGTGTCTTTACTTGCACTATGCCAGTTGCCTGAATAACCTGAATCAATGTTAAACATTTACATTTCATGGCCATTTTGACTTTGGGGAAAAGCCAGATGTTCCACGGTGCCAGAGCCAGTAAATAACATGAATGAGGACACACTCTACTGTTTCACAAGCCTGCCTTTCTGTGGTTGGCACTGGATGAAGGCATTCATGATAATTTTAAAAAATGGCACCTATGTTTTCAGCCCTGTGAGGTTAGGGATAGGGATAGGCGTTGTTTCTCAGCCCTGACACTTTCTAACCCCATGCTAGGTTGACATCTCCCTTTTGAACAGCCTGTAATTGTCTCTGAAAATGAAGGATATTTTCCTGTCTGGGCCCACTCTACCGCCTTGACATCAAAATTGGTTTTCCCAGCATTCTAGACTATTCTACCTGCTGTCTTCTGGGCACTAAGCTGAGTGTCCCCAGCCTCTCCATGGTAATTATCTTGCTCAAGATCCCAGGGGTGTATTTCTAGAGTCACATCATTCTGAAAGGCATCCTTGGTGCCATACATTCTGTCCTGATCCACGGAATATCTAAGCTACGACAGCTTATAGACAGCTAAATTAGGTAGGAATATTTAGGCAGTTAGATAGGGCTGGGCTCTCCAGACAGTCAGGACAAAAGGTCAAAATACACCACAGCTGTGGCCATAGAGGCATCAATTGGAGGCCAGGCCCCAAGCTAACAAAAGGACCACACATACATACTCCCCAAGGGATGAGATAAGTGATAACACCTGGTCTAACAACATCTAGACAGGCATCAGTCAGCTCAGCGGGCGACCAAGACTCCTGGCTCTATCGCCTACCTGAGAAGGTCTTTGTTCTTTCCATGCCTGCTGGCTACATGACTTGCTTCCCCATTGGATCGGTATATTTATAATCTCATTGGCGTATTATAGCTGTGACCCACATTGTACTCACATGGTTGTGCTGTATAAAACTTCCCCTAAGAAGTAGGGTCCTCAGTAACTCATTTGCCAAGTGTCCCCATCTGTCCCTCTCAGGCAGGAGCTTTCTATCCCTCAGTAAGTATTTCCTACTCTTGACCTCCATTGTTCCTAGAATTCATCCTTCAATTTTAAAGAACATGCACCGGGTGTATCAGACCTCTAACCAGTTAGGAGCTATAATATTTCCCTTATATAATATTTGGAGGATCTGATATCATCTCTGTATGTTGACACCAGGGATGGTCATCCCTTATAAAAGTCACACTGCTCATGTATACATAAGAGTGTTAGAAGTTAATCATCTTTTCCTGGAAAAACAGAAATTTCTTATTTTTCAACCTAATAAATGTCACCAACAGAATAAAAAGCTGTAGTCTGTTTCTACACGGTGCTAATATTCTGGCAGGAACAATGAGCCACGCAGAGCCACATATACCATCATGGATGAAACTCACTAACACGTTGTTGAAAAAATGCAAGCTGTAGAAAAAATTGGTTATACTACATGAACACAAAATTTGAAACCTATGCTCAACCATGCTCTATATTTCTTAGGGATATAAAGTTTTCCTGATATATATGCACAAGCATATATAAAATATATGTGTGATGAGTGCATATATTCACATATACATATGTATATATAAATATGAATGTATGGAAATGATAAATATGCAAAATTCATGGGCATTATCACCTCTGGTAAGGAGAGAAGAGTTTCAGTTGTACTTGTGAGCATCTATTTTTTAAGACACATGAGTGTTAAATATGCAGTCTATAAATTTTTTGAACTATATAACAAATAAAAAGAAAATGCCTTCCAGCCTTTGCTGTAACAAGGTAGTTCAAACATTTTATTAATATTAATTGAAATTTTGGTAGAATCACTTACTATTTGCCCTCTCAGAATGTAAAAGTATGGTAAGGAGCTGCTGGCTCTATGTAGAGAAAGAGCCTCTGTGTCATGTTAAATTAACTTGGCACTCCTTTTCTCTTATTTAAACACATGTCACAGTAGGAAACTTCAATCCTAATTAAAACTAGCTGTCCCCCCAAAAAACACTGGAATTAGTGTGGACCTGGCACTGTGTTTTAATAACTAGCATAAACAAAATGGTCACAATTTCTGCTCATCTTACTCAGGTTTCAGTGTTACAATGCATCATTGGCCAACAATAAAATCATATTTTAATAAAGTATAAATTACTTGTAAAATTATTCCTCAATTTATAATTTTTCATTAAAATATTCAGAGAATATCTTCTGCTTTACTTACCTGGCATCGCAATGATGCCAAGACCATATGCACAGAATTCTAGATAATTAAAACTTAATCCATTATCAACTCGTTCATTTTCATTAAGTACTTTTCTTTTTCTTCACATAAAACTGGTAACTGTGTAGTTACTATCAGCCATAATTAATAAAATTTGTGTAGTGCTAGAATTTGCAAGTTTCCAATGTTAATCAGTCAAAATTCCTTTCTGCAGATTTCTACTACAACACCCACACATCACCAAGATATACAAAAGTCCTTAAAAAAAGTATTAATATTTTAAAAACCATTCCAAATAACTCTAGACATGAAACTTATGGATTAAACTATAGCCTACCTTAAGGAATGAAATAATTAATAACATTTTTACAAACCACATTTTGAAGACAATAACATGCTATGCACATGAAACTATGATATAAAATACCATAATATTCCTGGAAAGTGGAAATAGTCATTTCCCTGGAGAAATACCAGATACTCACACTTTAAGCCACCAAGTTCTTTAAGTTCTCAAAAGTATTCCAAATACCTAAACTGGAGACCAATATTATCAACAGAAAGGAACTTGGGAAAAGATGAATTTCACATCAGAGCTCAAGTACACAAAAAATAGCTTGAATGTGTATCACTTACTCTTAAATGGTTTAAAAAGTACACAGGTGCATCTGCATATGCATGTGTGTGCGTGCACACCCACCCACCCACACACACACTACATAAGGAGAAAATAAGGGAATTGGATAAAAAAATTAGTAACAGGCATATCTGGGCTGAAGGTATATGAATGTTCTTCATAATCTTATTCTTGCAACTTTTCTGTAAGTTTGAAATGATTTCTGAAACATTAAGAAAGTTAATGACCTGATTTGGGGGTTGAAAGAAGGCAGCAGGCAGAGAAGAAAAGGGTAAAATGTAAGCGTTTAACCAAGTATAGAGGAGTCCCCTGAGGACCAGGTCCTATAACTAGTTCTAGTTATGACAGGGAATATCATCTTTAATTATGGAAGAAATATTTCAAATGGCCACGTTTCCTGGGAAAAAAGTGCTCCTTTCTGGCCTGGTTTTAGAGAACAAATCTTTGTTCTGAAAGTAAGGCTTCCTTCTAAAATATGAGCAATTTTCAGAATATTCATGGAATGATTCACAGAGGCTAATTGCAAAAAAAGAAAATCATATATGATGGATCCAGTTCCAGACACCTTATGAATGAGATAGCCATAGTTAGAATTTACAGCCTGTCAGAATTATGATTTTAGCCCTACTACTAAGGATGATGCTAGAATCCCAGCACTTGGGAAGCTGAGGCAGGATTCCTGCAAGTTTGAGGCCGGACTGAATTACATAGCAAAACCTTGACTCAAAAAAAAATCCAAACAAAAATGTTTTATCCGGATTACTTGCAGTCAGTTTCATGAACATTGGCAGAACGAAGACACGTGGGTGGGAACTGAAGGGCTTTTGTACTTACAGGAAGAGCAGGAGCCGGGGTGCTATGGCTGCCATGGCTCCCATTCCCAAAGGGTAATGGGAAATGGGCCTGGGTGTACACGGACCACAGCAGGCAGCGGTTATAGACTAACACTGAACTTCGAGTGTCTGCTGTTTTAGAGCAGGAAATGAGCAAGTTTATTTGTTCTCGAGGGAGACATTATCCCTCCCCCAACACATACACCAAGACTGAGCATTGGCAAAAACAATCCTAGGAAAGAACCCCGAGTGAGGCCTTTGCCGGGGTACAAGAGTCATGGAAGGTAGTCTCCCGTTATAGTCCCTCTCAGCCACAGTCGGATGGCTCGTGTCTAGAACAGCTGAGGCTGTCAGTCAAAACCAGAACATGCTCAGTATCACATCAAATGGGTTGTAAACACCCATAGGAACATAAGGATGAATGCGGAAGTACATTTCATCCAAGGTCATATCTTTGTTTGTAGAGTAAAAAATAAAGCATTTCCCTACCAAAAAGCAGCCTGGGGCCTTCTAAAGAAAATGAGAGATTTTCTAAGGAAAATGTTTCTCTCTTTCCTTAGCAGCTGCCTCCTCCTCTCTGAGTGCCTCCTTTTGTCCTTTGTCCTCTGTGGACGGTATGCTGGTGGCCGGCCCGGGTTTGAACTGCTTTCTGCTGCTGTGGATGCTTCCCTGCCGTAGGTATTAGCTACCACCACTTGCATCTTGTCCTTCCTTGACATCGGAGAGCTCACCGAAGGTTCCAACTTCACAATAAAACTTACTGTTGAATTTCTCAAATATTTTGAAACTTTCTCAGGTTTCAAGATTTTAAAGGTATACAGGCAATATAATGTTCATGTTTTTAAATCCACATATTAGTCATATGTGGATTCCATCCATTCCACAAATGTTTATTGACCACTTTCTTTGTCCTGGTATTACGACAATGCTACTGACACCGAGTTTATCAAGGCATCATACTTGTTCCCAAAGTTTCACAATCTTTGCTTAGAAAACCCAAGACAATCCACAAACTATTACCATTACTAGACAAGTTTAAAAAAGCTGCTAAAAATGTTATCAATATTTTGAAAAAATTATGTATCAGCACTTGGAAAATGTAATAAAAAAGATATCTTTAACTATAACTAAAAAGATTATAAGGCATCTAGTAATAATCTGATGGTCAACAGGGTGTTGTATTTTCTGTTATCCTAGCATGATTAGGCACCAAAAGCAAGGACAAGAAGCATTAAGAATTCTATCTATACAGGACATGGTGGCATATACCTGTAACCCCAGTTCTCTAGGAACCCAAGGCAGAAAGATCACAAATTTAAGCCCAGCTTGGGCAATATAAGTGACTTAGTAAGGCTTTGTCTCAAAACTTAAAAAGGTGGGGCTGGGGATGTAACTCAGCGCAAAGGATCTGGGTTCAATTCTGAGTACCACAAGACAAATGATGCCATCTCCCCATCTATAGGAACACTGCCATGAAGCAACCACCAAGACCAGACTCCTTTCCCTAGGAAATGTAGATCACCATACCTGCCCAGTGTTTGAACAGAAGACTGACTGGGACAAAGGGGGAGTGATCAGCAGTGACCTTAGAAGGAGTGTGGCAACCCATGCTTAGCTGAATAGGGATGTGTATGGCAGAAGGTTCAGGAGACATAGCTAGAGATACTCAACTATGGGCTCTTTAGCTGGTGGCTGTCTAAGCACCTAGAGCTAGAACTGTCAGTTGAGCCTACGTCATCTATGTGAGGAAAGGGAGTCCCTGGAGGGGCTTGTGTTCCCAGAAAACTAGTCATATTCTGTCTGTGTAATCTATGCACAGATAGTAATCAATGCAACTCAAATCAAACGCTCAAAAAATATTCATGGTATTTATTAAATTCATCCTAAAATTCACTTAGAAGAATAAAAAATCAAGAATAGCTAAGATTATTTTTATGAAAAATACAAAAAGAACTTGGTTTACTAGCAATGAAGACTTACAAATCTATAGTGCTTAGAAAAAGTACTGTTGCAACAGAGGTAGAATAATATACCACCAACACATTTACACATGGGAATGTGCTCTGAGAGATAGCATTAGAACTCAGTGGGAATAGGATGGACTGCATAATAGTTTTTTAATGAATAAAATAAAGTAGTATTCAATTTCTTATCTCATACTCTAAATAAAAATAAATTCCAGAGGGTTAGAGACTTAATATGAAAAGCTCAGTTTTAAAGCTTTCAGAACAAATTAGATGAAAATATTTTTATGACCTTTAGGGCTATATAATATTCACAGATCATTTTCAGTAAGAGAAAGAAATATCAAAAATAGGCAAAAGACATTAATAGGTAATAGACATGAACACATAAATGGATAGCAAACATGGAAAAGTGATAAATATTTCACATTCATCAGAATTTCAAAGATTTTCTTTGCAATTATTAGACAGGGAATTTTAAAACAATAATAGTTACTGCATTAAAGGCTCTAGTGGAAAAGATGGACAGCACGCATGAACAGAAGGGAAATTCCAGCAGAGAGGAAAACTATTAAGAATGAAACCCAAAATGCTAGGAATAAAAAGTCACATTAACAGACTTGACACAGCACAAGAAAGAATCAATAAACTTCAAAGAGCACTGGAAATGGCCTGTATGAAACACAAAGGAAAAAAGGAGTGTGTGTGGTAGCATATAGGCGGGCTATGTAATAGAGCCTCTGAGAGCTGTGATATGCTGTCAACATACAAGTAACTGGAATCCTAGAAGATGCACAAGCACAGGAAAAGAAGAAATATTTGACGAGATGATACTGATTGAGAAGTTTCCAGAAGTTCCACAGATACTCAGCCAGCTTTGATAACCACTGGGTAAATGACAGGATATTCCTCCCCATTCCAATGAGCTAAAATGCAAGCGAACCAAAGAGTGGATAGAAGTTAACCAGAGATTCTGCTATTCACTGTATTAATGAGGCATAAAATCATGTCAACAAGTCAATATACTGTAAGCAGAACAGCAAAAAAGGATTCTAAACCAGAAAATTCTCTATTGTAATGTTCTTAAAAGAGGCAATCTGCACTAGTTTCAATCCTTTGTGAGAAAACTAACTGTAAAATAATTCAGATCTATATATTCTTTATATTTGTTCTTGGTATATAATAATTATTAGCTAAAAATAGTTGAATGATTAAAAAAATGTGTAAAAAGGAAACATGACCTCTGGAATTTTCCTCAAAGAAACCCAGGTTCAAGTATAAGGACTAGAAACACTCCTCCTGGGCTCCATTTACAACAATCCATGCCTATTTTTGCTTCTGTATTTTTAACACCTCAGTCACCCATTCTGATTATGACAGTAATTCATTCATTTTGTTCATTATTTTAAGAGCCATTTAGGGCTGGGGATATAGCTCAGTGGAATAAGCACCTGCCTAGCAAGCGCAGGGTCCTGAGTTCAATCCCCAGTACCGCCAAAAAAACCCAAAAAACAACAACAACAGCCATTTAGTGAAGGCTTCTATGAACTATGGCCCTACATTAAGTCGGAGGACAAAACAATGAACAAGATATAGCTCACAAGATTCTCGCAGTCTAATCAGAGACAATAATATTCTCAACTACTTATAATACATAATACATAATAACTATAACATTCAAAAAAGCACTAATTGGTATCATTTAAAAAATGGAAATGATGACAAGAATCTTTTTTAAAAGGCTGAGAAATGCATGGAAGCTTTCAATAATAACAATGATTTTTGGACATGAATTATGGAGTGGGAGAATGCTTCAAATTTAGTCCTGACCCAGGCATTACACTACACAATGTGGGAGACATGGTTTAAGTCATAAGTCTGACCCTCAGCTCTTCCTTCAGCAAAATGGAGATATCATTTCCTATCTCCTTAGAAGGATTAAGAGAGGAACAATATAAATGACTTAAGGTAATGTCTACTGCAAAAGAAAATGACAGGGGCTCAACAGGCCTGCTGGTTGCAGCAACACTTCCTTTATGGTATGTATCATTTTAACCCTTAGTTAACTGAAAAGATTTATTTAGACTTTTTTTTCAAGGATTTTAGATGGCTAAATAACTTGTTTTAACAAACATGTCTTGAATCAAGAAGTAAGTATAAAGATAACAATGTTTTTACTCTCTAGAAGTACTACCAGTGATGTTAGGATACCATTTATAATCAACAAAGATTCCATAATATTAAAGTATTAGTGTTATCAGTGATGTGTAAAATTATTTCAAAATAAAAAAATACTTCAAACACACTTGATCTGGCTTAGGGAAGGATGCTTCAAAGTGAAGCGCCACTAAGCGAATTTTGATTTATGGTGAAGTTTCCACAAACTGAACAGCTACAAAAAATGTCCTGTAAGGCCCCAGGCAGCAAATTGTGAGGCATCTGACAGGTCCATCACTTACTTTTTTCTTATTCCTCAAAATACTTCAAGGGTGCACTGTCCCCTTATGTGAGCCTCTGTATCTATGCTTTTGAACACTTCCTTTTGTTGGTTAAAAATAGTTTGGATTGTTCAGTTTTTTGCTTTTGTTTTGATATGTCGGTAAATGCAGCTGCATGCAACAAACAGTTTAATTGTGAGCTTAAAGAACTTGGTTAAAATTTGGAAACTGCATTTATGTAACTTATGTTCAAAATGGAGAAATGTTTGGTTATTAATTTTTACTTTTTATGAGTGAAAAAGAATGAGCTTCACACTAATTTTCTTTTTGTTGGTAACTGGGCTAGCCAATCTCTTTGGTAATAGTGGAGTAAGAAATTTGTATCCACCCTCTCACTGAAGACAATGACAAAATATTAAAAATATATGCTCAGAGCTACCTGAGAGATAACAAAATAGTTAAGAATTTCCAGGCCCAGATTTGGAGATGTCTGATGGCTCAGTTGTGAGGGTACCTTTTCTCTTGAGTTTGAGTCCTAAGGAAGCTATTGTATAAGCAGTTCTTCAGGAACTTCCCCGTTGGAGGAAGACAGGAACTGGAGTGTGAGACTGGCCTTGGGAGAAAGTCAGGTGAACTTCCTGACTTTAGGTTGTGACCCTGAGGGTCGTCACCATGAGAGAAAAGTTGTATCAGAAGTAGACCTTGCGAGGGCTACAGTTCACCCTTACTGAAGAGGAGCCACGATACTGGAATTATCAGACACAGACTATAAAATAGCTACCCTTACCATGTCCAAAGAGATAAAAGGCAAGATGGAAATTTTTGACAACGAAAAACCTTAAAAATTGGAAATTCTAGAAATGATAAATACATAACAACAATTAGGACTCTTTAGAGGGTATATGCACACTCATGTTCATACCAGCACAATTTGTAAAAGCTGAATCTTGGAAACGGCTCAAATGCCCATCAACGAATGAATAAAGATTTTTTTATACAATGGGGTACTACTCTGCCATAAAGGATAAACTTGACCTATTTCTAGGAAAATGGATACGCCTTGAGGCCATACTCTGAAGTGAAATAAATCAGACACACCTGTTTAAATATCATATTGTTTTTCTGGTGTGAGAAACCAAAACGGTAAACAAGGACTAAAATTTATAATAGAGATTGGGAAATAGGAAGAAAATGTTCAAATGGAAAGAACAAAGAAGAAGGGAGTAGGGAACAAAGAAAGGGAAAGAAAAAAGAATAGAAGGAAAAATATGGAAACAAAGCTTTTGTAAATCAGGAGGGGAAGGAGTTGAAAGGAGGGGAGAGAACTGGGGGAAAAAGAAATCAAGATGTGTTACATGCAGGTACAAATTCCCTATGATGAATGTGATCATTATATACACCTAAAATGTCCCAATAAAGTTAATTTAAAAAATAGAAATTTGGTCAAGTACAATAGTAGACTCAACACAGACTAAATACATTATAAAAGAAGCCAGAAGAAAAATATCTGAAGCAGGCAAAGCATGGAAAATACTGCACAATGATTAAGAGACACAGAGAGACAATGAAAAAGTCTAACAATGTAGGCCACCGGAATTCTGGAAGGAAAAGAAAGTAGGGTGTTATGGGTTTATATCTGGATGCCACCCCCAAACCTCATGTGCTCAGTGATGTGGCTTTGAGAGGCTTGGATCACAGAGGTGTGATCCATATCAACGGATTAGCCCACCAGCGGAGTGCAGGAGCAGGACTTGGAAGGGTCTCGGTGGTGGACCTATGGCTTGAGTGCCACCATGGGCTGTTTGTATCACTGAAAGCTCTCAAGTTTTGTCCTCACTGGACTATTGCCTTTTATTCTTCCTCGATAGCTCTTTCCGCTTTCTACTGCCACGCCATGAGCTGTTTCTCCTCTGCCCCACCTGTCTGCCATGCCACCCTGCCTGGGAGCCAGCAACTATGGACCGAAACCTCTGCAAACTGTGAGCCAAAATAAACCTTTCCTTCTTAGAGTTGTGTGTTGGGTGTTCCATCTCAGTGAGAAAGTAAGATTCTGTACAGTGGTACCTTAGTTCATGAATTTAACTTTTTCCATGATTCTAGTTGCAAAGTGAACTGGATGAGAACTTAATCACATTGCATGGTTAGGTTCAATGTTGACTTTATGGGGAAATTTGATTCAGTTCTCATCCAGTTTGGTTTATGACCAGAATCATGGAATCGAGTTCTTTAACTGAGGCACCACTGTACCAGGAGTTGTTGCCATGATACCACCTGACTATGTGGTTCAGAAATTTTTGGAACTGGCTTACAGAAGCATTTTGGAAAGCTCTGGAGATACTGGCTGGAGAAGCAACCCTACAGTACTATGAGCAGAGCTTGATGGGAGATTCTGGTCAGAGCTCATATGACTAGAATGTTGACAGTGACACAGCCAGAAAACATCAGGCTTAAGAAGTTTCAGTTGGGAAGAAGGAATCCTTTGGCAACTGCACTCCAGGCCATGTATCCTATGCTCTGGCATATAATGTGTGTCTATATTTTGCTCACATTCAAAAACTTTGTAGGAGATTGAGATTAAGGGCAGTGTAATAAACTAGCAGAGGAAATTTTAAGGAAGCCAAACATTCAGGCTGTAGCTTGGGTATTGTTGGGGGATTTGAGCCAATTCAATATGGTGAATCAATTAGCCTAGCAAAATGATTTTAAAAGTTTTGAATTTGGCCAGAAGGAAGTGATGGCAAAGCTGGGGCCTGCAAAGATGGAACAGAGGAGCATTTCAATATGAAAGATTAGCATTACAAAGAGGCCAACCACTTTGGAAAATGATGATAGAAAAGATTTCCTGAGGGTATCACAGGAACCAGCAGGACCCCACCCTTCGAAGGCTCAAAACTGCAAAGGTGAAGAACGTTTATTTTGGCTCACAGTTCGTAGAGATTTCATTTTATATTTACATTTCATTTTGCTTCAGGAAGTAAACCCTCAAGGACCATGCTCCAGAATGGCAGCGGCCTAGCGGGTGGGAACTGATTCCTTAGAATTCAGTTCACTATGCTCAGCCATCCAGGCACTCAGAGGCCTTTGAAACCAACAGTGAGACACGAAAGGGCTCAGCCACTGAAGCTGGCAGCAGACCCTGGCGTCACCCACAGTGCTGCTTTTAGGCACATGTAGAAAGTAAGAGTTGTGGAGCCAGGGAGACTTCACTTATACTTCAGAGGGAGGCCAGGCAGTGAGCCCCTAAGGAGGCAGTGCATTAAGCTGTGAGTGTGATGCCAAAAGTGCAGTGGACTCCGGAACATTTGAAAAGCCAGAAACGTGGAATATTTGAGGAAAGCTCTAAGGAATGAGCAAAGGCATCGAGGAGAGGCCATGAGGGCTACAACCACCAGCAATGCTATAAGGGTGGGCCTGTCTAAATCCTTTGGAGTTCACATTTCACCAGATTGTCCTGCGTGCTGGACACAGAACTATGGGATTTACGTGTATCTTGCTTTGGTCCCATTCCTTTCTGTTCCCCTATTCTTGTCTTTTGGGATGGAAATGTTTACCTTGTGGAATTTCATGTTTGAAATTTTTTCATTTTTTCATGGGTTTACAACTAAGGGCTGGCCTTAAATCTCTAAGGAGGCTTTGGATTTGGACTTCATAGCAATGTTGAAACTGTTAGAACTTTGACAACTCTTAAAGATGGACTAAATGTATTTTGGACAAAGGAATGAGCGTAAGTCTTTTGGGGGTCTGGGACCTAATGTTATGGTTTATATCTGGATAGCCCCTCAAAGCCTCATGTACTAGGTGGGGCTCTTGGGAGGTAATTGAGGGTTGAGGCCTAGAAGGATCTATTTCCCTCCTCCTTTGATCCTTCTCTCTGCATTCTACTGTCATGCCATAGCTATTTCTCCTCTGCCATGACATCCTGTCTTGAAGACAGCTGACTATAAAATGAAATCTCTACAAACTGTGAGCCAAAATAAACTTTTCCTCCTTAGGATTGTTGGGTGTTGGGTTTTGTGCATCAGTGACGAGAAAGTAACTAAGACATAGGACACAGAATTGAAGAGATAATGACTGGGAATGTTCCAAAACTGATGAAAGATATCAAATCACTGATTCAAGAAGCCCTCTGCATTTCAAGGACTATAAATAAAACTTGTATCACAATTCAATACACCTTAAAAGCTAGTAAATATATATTATGAACAACTTTGTGCCAATACATTCAACAATTTAGAGATGGACACAACTGAAAATTTAAGTACACTAGTATATACTACAATTATAGAGTCTGCTAAAAATGTATACATACTTCAAAAACAACATAAATATTTTAATACTAAATTTATTGAGATCATGAGATTAATATGTTACCTTTGGCCTCTACAATTACAAGAGGTGCTCAAAGGGGTGGCCATGAGCCTCCAGACATTGATTAGTATGAACTGCTGCCTGGGTGACCTTAGTCATTAAGATTCCTACACATGCGTTTTCAACTTCTTCTCTAAGGCCCAATAGGGGTTTTCTGTGATACAGAACACCCTCTAAGATCCCACATATGAGGGTAACACCATCTGTTAAAAAAAATGACACTATTTTTCTTTTCCAGAAGTATGTATACATTTTCTTGGTGGACTCTAAGTTAATTCTTCTATAAAAAGCCACCCCAGAAAGAAAACTGTAAGCCCAGATGGTTTTATTGATTAATTTTATCAAACGTTTAAAAACAAAACAGTATCAATCTTATACAAATTTTCAGAAAATAGAGGTGTTGACACTTTTGTAAGGCCAGCATAAAAATGATAGAAAAATCAGACAGATGTTAAAAAAGAAAGAAAACTATTATTTTTCCTGAACAAACACAAAATACTGACAGATTAAATTCAATAATATATAAAAAGGGTCACAACAAACAATGGCTTGTTTGCAAAGTTAATTTAATACTTCAAAATCAATGCAATCCATCATATTAATAAAGGAGAAAAATTATCAGTTTAACAGATACACAGAAAGAATCTGATAAAATTCAATTCCAAATTAGGATAAAACTTTTCAGCAAACTTGGACGGAAGAGAACTCCCTCAATCTGATAAAGGGCATCTACGACAACCCTATAGCTGACATCACACTTAAAGGTGGAATACAGGGTATGTTCCCTCTAAACATGGGATCAAAGCGTGACTCTCAGCTCTTATCACTCCTACTCAGCATCGCACTGAAACATCCTAACATAATAAAACAGCACAAAGAAAAGGCATTCAGATCAGAATGAAAATGCACTGTATCCGTTTAGAGATGATATAATAATTTACACTAATTTTTTAAAGACAGTCTCTCACAATGTAGTGCAGGCAGGTCACTGTATAGTCCAGTTGCCCTCACAATCCTCCTGCCTCAGCCTCCTGAGGGCTGGGATTACAAGTGTGTATCATCAAGCCTGGTTTTCATTAAGACTTCTAAGGAATCTACAAAATAACTACTAGAATAAGTGAATTAAATAAATTTGTAGGACACAAAGCCATACACAAAACTCTGCTGTACTCCTGTATATTACCAGCAAGCAATTAGAAAGTATAATTTTAAAAATTCAAATACTGCCCAAAACATAAAATAAAAAATACATGCAATACAACTATGCAGAAAACAACACATTATTTGAAAGGAACTTACTGATTAGAAGCATCAAAATTGGTGTGCTGTCAATTTCCTTCCAAGCTGATCAATGTAATTCTATTTAAAACCCCATCATAATTTTATTTTTTTAGCAAATCGACAAGCTTATGCTG
Source organism: Dinomys branickii (assembly GCA_004027595.1). Classification (NCBI taxonomy): domain Eukaryota; kingdom Metazoa; phylum Chordata; class Mammalia; order Rodentia; family Dinomyidae; genus Dinomys; species Dinomys branickii. The sequence goes on along the minus strand of PVLD010000267.1, from coordinate 285,644 downwards.
AAAGTAAGGTGGGAATGCTAAGGACCTAGAATATATGATGCAATCTTAAAAGTATCAAATTAGAGGATTTACAGTACCTGATTCCAGAAGACTTATAGAAAGTACCAGTAATCAAAACTACATAATGCTGGCAGAAAACTGATAAACAAACAGCAGCAAGTACAGAAATACTGTAGACCTACATCTTATAATCATTTGATTTTTGACAATGGTGCCAAGGCAGCTTACGGTGGCCACGAAAATGTACCACCCTGAACTCCTGCAGAGGGAAGCATAGCGGACCGATGGCTCCAGCTGCTGGCCTTCTGGATCTACCACATTTATACTGAGGCCGAACTTGACTAAGTACAGCAGGGCTGGGAATAATGGCTCACTCCTGCAAGGGGCGACTTTGGCTTTAGGGTTCCCTGAAGGCCTGGCTAAAAGCTTCTTAGAATGGTCCATGATCTAAGTTACTCGGCAATCAATCCTCCATTTCCACTCCTTTCCTTTCCCTTTTCTGGACCTCTTCTGTTTTCTCTTCATAAGCATACTCTCTAAGAAATCTCCTACACACGTAATTCCGCCCTGACATACACATCTCCAAGGACCTAAATAATAGGAGTAGTGTGAAAATGTGTTAAGAGTTTTATTTATTACCTGGTGGACAAAGAGGATGCCATCCTAAGTGGTATGTAGCCATGGATAGTCTTTGGCATCAGGCTGTAGCCAAATTGCTGAAGATTTCACCCATGATGCTGGGAAAACATCCTGGGGAGGAGAACGTGCAATGCTTGTGTAATGATTCAGGTATCAGAATGAAATGGGGAGAAAAATGCCTACAAGAATAAGCAAGATTGGCTGATCATTGCTATAATCCTGTGCAGAGAGGTGAGAAAGTGAGGGACTTCAGTAAGCAGGTAAAATCTAAGTGTGAAAGCTAAGTTTGCTCACTTACCATGGAGCCCTTATTTCTTGCTGAGAAAAACCAACAGAGGTGAGTAGCTGGCCAAAAATATGCTCATTAGAAGCACAGAGTTCTAAAGACATATTAATCCTTTTATGCCTAGTGCTCCACTTTTGGAGTACCCATAACAATAGGATATAACAAAATTTTTTTCTTCAAATTCTTGTTCCTTGAATTTTTCTAGGCAACATGTATGAATTTCTGCAAAAAGTCCTATCTTTGGTATGAAGGGTTAAATTCCCAGTTGAGGGAGGTCCATTATGCTAAGGGCAGAAAAATGTACATAAAGATGCACGAACAGTGGCCACAGTGGCAGACATGAAGGCCATGGAATGGGCTTTCACCTCCTGCAGTCAATCTAGCTACCCTGCTTCTAAATTCCAATCTGTTAACTGCCCATCTGATTCTAAACTTTAGATAAAAAAGGAAATGGGTAACAGTAAACATAATCTTAAAAACAACGTTGATATCAACACTTATTTTAAGGTTATAATAATTAAAAAACCAGTATATGTATGAGGATAGACCAATAAAGTCATAAACAGACTAATGTGTTTGCATGCTATCTATACTGTCATCTTCATAAGTCTATATGAACAGCTGTACATCAATACAAGTACATATAAGTATTTTTGTCATTATGTATATTTTTATAAATTTGCATTGTAAAACAGCAGGGAAAAGATTTGCAATAAAATGGTGCTGGTTTGACAGATGAAAACAAAATGAAATTAAATTCTTCACACCATACGTAAAAATCAATTCCAGATGAATTTTAATCTAAAGGTAAAACAACAAAGTTTCTAGAAGACAATACAGGGAATCATTTATAACCTAAGCACAAGGAAATATTCTTGAGGAGGACACACAAAAAACTCACTAACCAGAAAAAAATGACTTATAAAATGGATTACATTAAAATTAGTAACTTCTTTTCAAAGAGAGAATAAGCCACAAAGAAAGAGAAGATATAACTAAAAAACACATAAAAAGATATTCAATCTTACTTCTAGCTTGGGAAAAGATAATTTAAACCACAATGAGATACTGCTACACACCTACAAGAATTAAGTGTACTTTATGCTTAAAGTTAAAAAAAATAATCCCAAAGCAACAGGAATTCTCAGAATGGTGACGGGGGCATAAAATGGCACACTTTCTTTGGAAAACATTTTGGCATTATTAGACTGGAGATATGCATATCCTATGAATTAGTAATTCTGCTTCTTGGCATATACCTAACAGAAATGAAACATACCCAAAAATGTTCACAGCAGTATCATTTATAAAAGCCTTTAATGGAAAACTAACAAAATATCAACTGTAGAATGGATATACTGCAGCATATTTATACAGTGGACTACTACAAAGCAATGAAAATGAAACGTGACCTCACAAAACTTTAAGAACTCAGACACACAAAAGTATTTATATAATGAAAGACTGACTACATAAGGTCCAAATTATAGACAAAGTTAAACAGTATTATCAAGAAACACATGCTTCAGCAGAAGCCTACAAAAAGTAAGGACAGTATGTGAACCTGAGGGTAGAATGAGGGAAAAGGCTGGCAATTAGGAGGTGGCAAAAGACAGGCTCCTGGAGTGGCAGGAATACTCCCTCTCTTGACCTGGGTGGTGGTTACACAGGCTACTATGTGGAAAATGTTACGGTATGTATGGACTTTTCTGTAGGCATTTTTCACATAAAAAATGTTAAAACAACCAAAATCAGCCAGTCAGTCTTTTTTGATATCAAGATGAAAAACCTAGTATTTGGTTAATAGGTCCATCTTTTTAAGTTATTTTTGTTAAAAATGTAAGTAGTTCGCATTAAATGATCTATATTCTTTTGCTAAGACTATATGCCAGACATTTCTGAGAAGGGTTGCTAAGGGTAAAAGTTTATTGCCAAAGAGCTATGTATGGAAAAATTAATCTAAGAACTAAACCTAAAAACTTAGCCTCATTTAAATTGCTCTAAAAGCCAAAATTAACAGAAGAATAAATATTTACTATTTGAGCTGAACACTATCTTTGAATGAAAAGGGATTCCTACTGATAAGGGTAAGCAGGCAGATGGAATTACTCACACACGAGAGACCAACAATAAGTCACAAAGAGCCTTCCTTTGTTTCAAATTATATAACCTTTCTGGCAGAAGTATCTTTGCCAGACTACTTAGAAGCATGATTTCTACAACTAAAAGATAAATGAGGGGCTGGGGGTATAGCTCAGTGGCATAAGTGCTTGCCTGGCAAGCACAAGGTCCTGAGTTCGATCCCTGGTACCGGAAAAAAAAAAAAAAAAGATAAATGAATCAAGGATAGCAAAGCATTTTAAAATGGGAATAAGAAATTTTGCAGATGTAACAGAAAGTAGGATATACATATATGCAGGAGGGCTAACATGGTTCTACTATTGTATGATAGCACTTAAATTTGATCAGTCTTGTATGTATGTGTTACCCTGAACGCACACTTCGAAGATATCAATATGCAAAGCAGCAACTATTGGTGTTTTTTTTTTTTTTTTGGCTTTGGTTTTTTGTTTCTTGTGTTTTTCTGTTGTTGAGAGGATTGTCTGACCAATTTTGCATGTCTGTATCTGGGTTCATATATATACACTTCGAAGATATCAACAGGTAAAGCAACAGCCACTGTTGAGCCCATGTCACCTTGTCTGTAGATCAGTTTTGATTGTACTATTTTTTATGCTAATTTGTGTCTGTGTGTTAATATGTTTTTGTGCTTTTATTTTTCTAAAAAAAAAAAAGAAAGAAAGTAGAAGGAGATTACATAATAACCTAAGTAGAAAGAATACCAAGATGATGTTGAATTAGGGGAGGTGGAATGAAATTCTACAAAGATAGCAAGATTTACTTGCATGACTTAGTAATCCAGGAGCCTATGAATTACTTAACGAGAAAAGGAGATCACACTAGCATATCAAATGAGAAAAAATTCGACAGGGGAATTTAATTGTAGGATTATGATATTAAGGGTATTGGTCACTGTCCCTTAGAACTTCCATCCCTCTCAAAACCCCCAATTCAATGAATTTAACTCCATTTGCAAACTGCTGGAATGAAAGAATAACATAGTGCGTATTTGAGCCACTATAAATTAATGGCCACCATTCTCAGCAATGGCTTCATTACTGCCTGATCACTTCCCATTTGCCCAGAAAGTGTTGATTTTTCTCAATGACCATTTCAAAAGGTCTACCTTTCTTAAAACTGTTGACACCCGTCCTATTTACCAATCACCCTGAACAATGTTGTCACCTACTTCAAAGAGGAAAGAGATACCATTCTTAATTTGGGGCGACACACCTTCAAGCTTAACTGCTCCCACCTATCCTTTTCTCTTTCCTGCCACAAATAAAAATTTAGTTCCTCTCTAATTACACCAGTGGTCCTCTGTCCTCATGTCCCAAACTGTATTACCGAACCTTCCACACCTGTTTTTCTGCTAACATTTCCTGGATTGCTCAGCCAGGATCCTAGAAGTCATCTTGGACTCTTCCTTCCCCAGTGACCATGTCTAGTGTATTCTAGGTCTCTTGGATCTTCTCTCTCCTCTGTTGCCACCCTAACTACCCCTACCATTTGTCTTATTCTAGCAGCCTAACACCCCTTAACCTCCAAGTAAACTTCTAATTCACTTATACGTTGCAGCCACCAGTTAGCTTTCCAAAACACTAACATCTTACTCCTTCAATTGTATTGCTTGTGGAATAAAATGCTAACTCCTCAATATGGTTCTGCAGACCCTCTCATGATTTGCTCCTGCTTACCTTTGTGATTTATTTCTGGCCATTTCATTTCTTACTTGGTTTGGATCCAGCATTTTCAGATATTTACATACCTGTTTCTTTTGCCTGGGAGATTCCCCACCTCACCTCATCATGTGTCTGTATGGCACACCTTAAATCCTTACAGTTATTTTGCTATGGAGGCCTTGCCCGACTTCTTACACTGTTTGTCTCTGTGCTGCTACCCTGCGAATGTAACAGCTGCTATGCTTTGTGAATTTATTGGTATACTCAGAAAATATGGCTGCCTTTTTAATGTTGTTACCTCAGTACCCAGTATCTTCAAAATCCTGCAGCCAGTAAAAAAATGGGATTGCATATAATAAATATATACTAGATACATAAAAAATTAGTAATAGTAGATGTGCTCCACTATCTGCAATGGTCTAGATAAATAGTTTCTATGTATTTTTATTAAAATTTAAAGTGTACATAATGGTTTTTATAATTACAAAAGAAACAGATACTCTAAGTAACGTTAACAGAGGTTACATTACAAGACATACTGAGGTCTAAAGGCTTTCTTTTATATTGTTCTCAGGTCAGAGAGGTGAATGGAGAATTTTATTATTCCTGGAGATATTCATGTGCTACTTTTTAAAAAAGTGGTACTGAAAAAGCTAATCCAAAGGCAGGATGGATGAATGGGAAATTTATCAAAAAGTCTTAGTATAATACACCACATCCACAAGGACCACATTTATGTAAATACTATAAAATTTCAAATTACCAAATTCACAGAAATTATAAATATTCTTTATGAATATTCTAAAAGGATGACTTTGTACATACTATTTCTTTTTCTAAAAGAGAAAAAAGAGCAGCTGGCCTTACATTAGTAAGAAAAAGGTATTGACAACTAGTCTTTTAAAAGAAGTATCTGAAATGTTCATTCAAGGCTGGTATTCATTCTTTATTTAGAGCATAGATGTCAGACTTGAAAAAACCCCAGAGACTACAGCTGCATGCTACAGCCAAGCCAAGGAGAACATAAATAAATTTGTTTAGTACACCAGTGAGTAAAGGGGGAAAAAAATTTATTCTTTGTTTTACAATTCTGTTTGGCTTCAGTAAAATGACTTTAATTACATTTATATAACTTAGAAACTTCATAGTTTGAAATTTCATTATTTCAACATAGAAAAGCTACCTTTAAATTCTGATTTCACATAATCAATCACTGCATTGATTTATTTGCATCTTTCATCAAGTGAACATTACAGAGATAATGGATTCTAAAAGAAACTTCTTAAACTATTTAGAAGCTTTAAATAATTTACATTATCTTTGCTTCAATTTAAAGAGATGGTTTTTTAAAAAAAGCTGATGCTAAGAAAAATGTAGAGGAAAATAAAAAATAGCAATGGTATATTTATTAAGGGAAAGCTGTTTTGAAAGTAAGTTATAAAAATTCCTACTAAGTTAAAACATGGTCAATCTTGCTAAGAAATGACATCAGAAATATTGCCCCTTCAATGACTAGTGATCCAGTTTTGAAACACTCATAACAAAGGAACATAATGAAATGTTTTCAAATTTTTGTTTTTAAAATTTTTCTAGTTAACATTTGAATTTCATGCAAAAATTAAAAGAAAAACCCCGATCTTTGGCATAAATGGGTTAATAATTTTCACCTTTTTCTCAGAAGAATAACTCCTATACTTTCCATTAAAACACACACACACACACACACACACACACACACACACACACACACACAGAGTTTTCATGAAATTAGAACTAATTTTACATTAACTCTTATTGAGACTAGTAAAGAAGTTTTTAAAATGTGCAATAACTAGAAGAAATAATTTTAAGATCCCTAAAGGACAGAACAAAATATGGCGTATTTCTGAATCTATTTATAAAAAGAGACTGTGAGTTGCCTACTTAATACAATGCCCCAACTGTCTTGTCAGTAATCTATTTGGCAAGCTTAACTAGACACTAAATACAGTGTAAAACAGTGTAATATTGATGATAGCTTATAATAAAAAGTGTAGAAATTCAGAAGAAATATGAACTCTAGTTGTGGTAATCAGAGAAGACTTCATAAAGACACGGATGTGAGATGGTTACTGAAGAAAAAGGAAGCAATTTCTAAAAGTAGAAACAGAGGGAAATGTTTACATAACACAACCCAAAAGTATATTACCCTTATTTATCTTTTAATAAACATTTAGAATATGCAAATATTTTAGGAGCCATCCAATCTTCCCAAATTGATTTTGTTATAAGAGACAGCTTAAAACAGTTTATAAACTTGAAGCTTATCAATATCCTTTAGAGAGAGAGATACAGAGAAACACCCTTTCTCTCCACAATGACTGCGTTTCATCCTAAACATTGCTGGTGCCAGGTATTCTGCTCTTTTCTTTTTTGTCAGCATTGTAAGGAAGAAGGGAAGGAACACCGTCACAAATACCAAAGGGGAGGCAAAAGTTTCAAGGAGATAAATAACAGAACAATGATTAAACAAGTTAACTATAAAGTATTTGCTGGATTCGGTAACGTGAAGCGACATCAACTCAAACAAGTGAGGCCAATTACTTCCTCATGGTACCTGATTTACTATTTTTTCTTTTTCTATGTTTGTGTACCTTGTTGAATAATACAATAATTCAGTAACAGTCACTACCCAGTAACTTTCATTCTTCCTATCGCAATGAAACTGTTCTTCAAATGGTTTGTCCCCAAATTCTCTCAGCAACTCAGACTATCTAGACTCAACACTGTGATTTTAAAATAGACACTATTATGTGCCTCTTCAGTTTACAGGTACTTTCTTATCTTCCAGGAATGTTCTGAAAAACCAAATTAAATCTACCATAAACTATTTAGATACATATGTTTTGGCTTTATTAAGCTACTTTCATGTTAGGAAATCTTCATCCATTTCCTTCTGTATCACCTTTAACTATTCCAGAAACAGTACTATTATATTTTGGTTATCTGGCCAAAGTTGATCTTCATTTAAAAAATTCTAAGCTAAGCTACCCAAAAGAGCACATAAAGTCTTTTATTAAAGTTACTATGAATGTTTTTAAATCCAAATTGAATTGCTAACCCTAACTCAACTTGGTTCATTAGTTTTAGCTAACAAAAAGTACAGATGATTAGTTATTTGCCTAAATAACCCCTAAATTATCAAATTTATCAACTGACCTTCTGTACCACCTATGTAGTCTCATAATAATGCTACATGAATTTACTCACCTCGAAACTTAGGTAGAAGGCAACAAGGATTTATTTTTGTTCATACATTTATAGGTCAGTGGCTGGGCTCGGCTGGCTCACTCGCTTGTCAGCCAGCAGGCAAGATGACCTGGCTGGTCTAAGATGGTCTCACAGGGGTGATTCTCCTCCATGAGGCATCTGATCTTCTGAATGCTACCCCGTGCTCATCCTCAGGACAGAGACAGGGTTCTGAGAGTGAGGCCAAAGCTTACAAATCGTCTTGAGGTCTAGGTTTAGAATTGCCACAGTATCATTTTTGCCATATGCTATTGGTTAAATCAAGTCTTAAGGGCACCCAGATTCAAGGGAGTGACAATATAGCTCACCTCCTAATAGGAAGAGCTGAAACTGTAAAAGGAACAGACACAGGCAAAGTTGAAGACCTCAAGTTACTTTTAAACTTTTAAACTAAGCAATCTGATTTTAATGATGCTTCCCTTCTACCCTTGAATCTGACAATTTACTTTATCATTATAAAATATAATGTCACTTGGTGGTGGTGCATGTCTGTAATTCCAGCACTCAGGAGGCTGAAGCAGGAGGATTGCTGTGAGTTTGAGGCCAGCCTGGGGTACACAGTGAGTGTGAGGCCAGCATGGATTGCACAGTGAAACCCTGTCTGAAGAAAAACCATTAAAAACCATACATGTAATGTCAAGGTACACTATACTGAAATTATATGGCAAGTTGAGATTTTAAGAGCATAAAGAGAAATAAAGATTTTGTAAACTTAAGAAAAAATGACATAAAACTACTGTATAATACTAGCCAATATGAATACTCAAAACTAAGAGATTGTATTGATGAAGTTGTTTCTTAAATTTTCATTTATTATCTATATACTTAGAGCCTACTTTAGTGTCTGATGAACTATCAGAAATAACTTTATACAAAGAGCAAAACCCATCAGCTTTTAAAATGAATCATTTATTAAATCAGACTGTTATTCTTAACAGTTATGTAAGTTACATGTATGTTTAATTCAGAGTATTTCACATGAAAAAAATTCTAATCTCCTATAGGCAAGCAAAATCGTACCACACGATATGTACGTGGGAAAAGGGTACTGCTAAACATTCAAATAAGGCAAGTATTTAAAACAAAATAATAAAAAAATTTAAGCATTCCTTTAAGAGAGTTCAACACTACAAGCTAAGGTACTTTCTGAGTGTATTCATATACTCAAGGCAGTGTTTCTTTTTTTAAAACATCAGGAAATGGAATAAGGCTCATTAAGAGATACAGCTGCCCTCAAGATTTCAACCTCAGTTGCTTTCTTTAAATTAAAATTCACAAAGTTCACAATTAACATATATCAAAAAACTGAATCTGCTACTCTAATGACAGCTGTCCATGCTTAATACTTAGTGGTTTATTGGACCAAATTATGTCTTTTCAGGGAAAAAAAAAAAAGATAAGCCACTGTAAAACATTTAGTTTGAATTGTATGCTAATACTTTTCTTCTTAGAAACCAAAAATTATGGAGGAAGGGGTTATTTATTATAAGGAATGGAAAGCAAAACACTAGAATGACCAAACATTTTCAAAGAACAAGCACCACAAAGGACATTTGCATTCAGTTCTGTGATATTTATCAATGCACTTTTCTTACTCCAACCAGTCTACTTCATCAAACTCTGAATCATCTTCTGAGTCACTGTACTCCACAGCTATACGTCGGGAGAGGATGGTGGCCACATCATTTTCAATGCGTTCATGCTTAGCTTCTTGTTCACGCTGCTCTTCTACTTTGCGTAGCTGAATACCTGATTAGTAAATGTAAACCATTCATTTTAAATCAAAATGCTAAACACTAGACATTATTCATCTTTCTGAAGCAAAATCATGTACATATAAGAAATACTAATTGGAAAATAAAAAAGCAAGAGCTATTACAAATGAATTTGAAAGAATCACTTTTAGATGCCACCAAATCTTTCATGATGTTATCATCTGTGAATTAAGTTTGTGATATCTAGTTTATCTATCATGGTCTACTGTACCTCTTTGCTTACCACTCCCTAAAAAATTAACCAGGTGAGACATTTCTTCTATAACTTCTATGGTCAAATAAATTAAACACTGCTGAATATATTTTCTCCTGTAATTGAAGAAAAGGTACCACTATTCTATATTCTTGGTGCTTGGAATATAATAGCTGCTCATGAAATGCTGACTAATAAATGAATAAATATGAGAAGTCTTTCTTTTGTTATTAAGGGAAAACCTTAATCCTTTACAGGAATCTGATAAAACAAATATCAATGATAACTCAAATGAACAGCTTTAACACTGAAGAAAAGATCATTTTTAAAAGGGTTAATGTTTATATAAAGCATGGAAGTTTTTAATTAAATTTTCTATAACATTTAAGTCTGATGCTTTACATATCTCAAACATTTTAAGAATCTTACTATGAAAATAAAATCATTATATTTGTATTTTTTGAAAATGGCTTAAAATGTAAGGTCTAGTTTTACTTTCTAAATGCTATTTAGAAAGGATCTAGTTTTACTTTTTAAATGCTATTTATGCAGAAATATGATCACTTAAATTTTATAATGAGAAATGCATTACTGCTGTAAATATTTAGAAAATTTCCAATGCTGCCATAACAATGGCTTCTATGGTCCTGAGAAATTACCTTTTCGTATTGCTTCCAGGAGTACACTCCGGGCATCACTGATTACAGGTAGGGTTGATGGGTGACGCTTTGGCTCAGAAGCAGATATAACTTGTGATGGAGGAGATGGAGGCATTAATGGAACATGGGGACCTGGGGCAGTAGATGGAGTTGGATGCAGCCCAGAGGGAGGATGAGCAAGAGCTGCAACTGTGACAGGCGATGATGGCCGAATGCCAGGTGGAGGCAGAGGAGGTGGTGGTGGGGGTGGAGGTAGCCCCTGGACTTCACCTTGTGGGAGTGGATGAACCGGTACAGTCTCACATACTGGGGCAGCTCTAGCTACTGGTGGAGAGGGCTGTACTAGAGGAGGTGCAATTGGAGGAGGAGCTGGGTGAAGAACTCCAGGGGCAATCTGGAGAGGAGCTGGAGGTGGTGGTACTGCTGGAGCTTGCAAAGCAGTGGCTGGAGGTGGAGGCGGGGGAGGTACTGGCGGGGGAGGAGTTGAAGTCATTGAAGCTCTTAATGAAGAAGTTGACAAGGCAGATGGAAGAGGTGGTGGAGGAGGTGGGGGAGTGGGGCTCACAAACACAGGTGTTCTGCCGGTAGCTGGTGACTGAGGACGATTTTCTATCAAACCTGTAGCAGAACTGAAATGATAAAGAGATTCTAGCAAGTTACTAAAACAGGGAAACTAAATGAAGAAACCAGAGAAATTGTAAATGACTATCAGTAATTAATTAAAATAGACAAATTAACGTGTTCCTATAGAAAGTCTAAATTCTTCCGTACTACTTCAAAAGAAATGAGAACTAGAAGTACATCAATAAGAAAATTAGTGGGTGGTGTTTTGTTTTGTAATATTCTAAACAGTCTCATCAGCTCATGCAACTTTCATGTCTACTCAAGAATTTTTTGCTTTGATAAACACGATGCTCAGTTCTACACTGTAATATGAGGTTCTGTAATGACTCAACATTTATCAGATCGCAATATTTGTAACAATGCTCACGGCTAACATGATGCTGTATGAATACCACAGCTATGAAGACTCATCATACATCATTTTAGTGAAGTCAACAACAGCTAATTAGAAACCACAAGAGAAATTTAAATCTTTCTTCCAGGGGCTGGAACATCAATGAGTCAGTAGTAGAAGGCTGGCTTTTTAACTGAAAAGTATAATGTTCATCTCTGGTTCTTTATTAGAAATTTTCTTTAATCTTTTCTTATTAAAAATTTATAATTTGGATAACTGACCAGATGAAATTCAAAATAGCTTTAGAAAGATTATTATAAGCAACTGGCTATTGCCTTTGAAGTTCTTAAAGTATTTTTCTTAATATCAAATTAACATTCATAGCCAAATTGTTGGTTTCCATTTCTTAGACATTTACCACATTTCAAAAAATTCTTACTTTTTCTTAATATACTGTACAGGATATACTTAATAACAAAGCTATTATAAAATGAAACACATTTTAATCTTTAAATTCTTATTAGCCAAATTTTCCCAGGAGGTCGTGTCAGCTCTAATTACATGATGGCAAATCACACCCCACATATCCAGTGTGACCAGCTCCTTGCTTCTGTAAGTAAAGTCTCACTGCAACACAGCACATTCCCCTGTGTGTGTACATGGATGTTTTCACATAACACTGAAAGCATGGAGCAGCTGTAACAAAACCATACCCCAGAAAGCCCAAAATATTTACATCTGGTCCCTGAGATAAATCATACTCTCATCCTGACATACCTGATACAGGTGGGTATGGGTTTCACATCTCCCGCTGCGTGCATGGGTGGAGGCGGAGGTGGTTCATGCGGTCTGACTAAGACCCTTTCCTCAGCTCTAGTTAGAAGTTCACTCATCTGACTGAAGGGCAAGGCAGAAAGCGAGTAAGATCCATCCATATGATCTACATATGTCTGAGGTCTGAAAGAAATATATACAAGATAAGTGTATTTTTCTTCAATCATTAGAGAAATAAAGTATATTTGTAGTTTATCCTTTGAATGTCAATGTTTTAATTATGTCTTAAAACTATAGAAATTACATTAATACTACTTTTAAAATATAGAATGCTGTTCTCAGTGAAACTTTCCCTGGCTAATGTGGTTTATTGTGACTACAGCTACAATTAGTGTAGGTTTGTTTTGCTTTAAGTAGATTACTAATTTGATTCATAAGAATTAAAAGTCTTACATATATAATCTTATAAACATGAAAATAATTTGTAGCAAGTCATTTTCAAAATTATTACCCTCTGTTTAATTCTTTTTCTTTACAAGAAGCTGCCACTGAAAGAATATGAAAAACAGAATTTTCTACCACTTGGGTTTGTTTTCTTACTTATGACTTCCAAAAATCTTACACCAAGGAAAGGCCGCCTCCATTCTAGCACCATAGAAGTGGCTAGATACCTGTCTTTTTCTTTTTAATGTTTCAAAAGTGTAAGAGTGCATTACTCAGAAAACAGCTGGGTAATATAATAACGTGTGACTGAGATCAGACTGAAGCAAAATTTTAGCTTACTTATGTGAGGTTTCTATTTACTTGACTACTGTGCATCCTGAGAACAAAGCTGGATTTAAAAGATGTGCATAGGCAAATGTGAAATTATATTTACATTAGTAGGTCAGATACATACCTTAATTATGTAACTGTAGTAGAAATGTTGGTCTACACATCATTAATTTTTTAATCTCAGTTTTCAGTTTTAACAGGAAAGACAGTATCTCTCAGATATATATTCCTTTTATAATAGGCCAAGATATTTCACACTTCTGACCAATAACATATACATATTACTCAGAAGAAAACAGTAAGCTCTTTTCCATTAAAAAATCAACATGACAATACACAAGTGCATTTCTTCAGAGATATATGCCAGTATAATGTGTGTGCTAGGGTGGCACGTCACTTAGAGTAGGGCCCCTGGTCAGTAAGAAAGGCAAAGGATCTATCTGTGTTTCTGCAAAAGATGAGCAATTTTGCTTGATACTTTTGACACATTCAAGGTAGGGAAAGTGGCACAGGCAGCCAGAAAACAGAAAAAGGACAAAACAGAGCCCTTTCTCTACTCTTACTTGCAAAAAATCTGTAATACGTAAAAAAATTTCTCAACCATATTCTATTATGAAATTCTAGTAGACTCTGCCTGAAATACTGAGAGGGAATTAAGGCTCAGGTGGAAGCTGAAACAACCCTGAAAATCATTTACTCCAGCCACCTCTTTCTACAAATGACAAAAAGTATGGAAATGATCTTCCCAGGGTGAGATTCAGTAGGCTCAGTGGTCAGTTTTGAAATCTGATTTACAACATTTACAACAGGGTCTTTCAGTTCAATAATTCAAGGACCCATGATTTAGAAGTGCAAATAACACAAATAAAGCAGTCATATCTTAAAAAAAAAATAAATAAATAAACAAAGAGAAACCTTGTTTCAAAATGAGAGGCTGGGCCATTAGCAACTTCAATATGCTTATGTAAGAGATTAGCGTCATCTTCAGCCAGCTCTGGACCTTGGGCCAGCTTCTGCCACTCTCTCCGCCTGTCATGAGGTGCTCTTGGCACTTTCTCTGGTTCATGAGGACGATCTAGATTTTTCTGCTATAACAAATTTATGAAACAAAGCCAAAATTTTTCAGTGTTAATTTTTTTAAAAGAGGTTACAACAAAATTCTAACATCAATATTAAAAAAAAATGTACCACTCAGCAAAAAACAGGATCTTTATACAAGAGGAAAAAGAAGTGTTTTCAACAGGGCAGATGGTGCTAAAAGGTCTAGAGTGGTTTTAACAAATATCGAATACCTGAAGAGGGATGACAGCACACATGAGGGAAGCCAGGCAGGTGCAAGATGGGGGAATTGGGAACCAGAGAGACATGTCCATCTAAGGAATTCTAATTTTAAAAAAATTTCAAAGTTCTTGTGTTTGGCAAACAAAACGGGCCTATACACATAATTTCACTTGCCAATCACCCACTTTCAAACTCTGGCTAGAACACAGAAGCACTGTCTAGCACGGAGTATGTAACAAGAGGGCATTATAAGATTGGGGAAAGTAGGATAGCTGCAGAAGAAACAGGAATGATGAAGACCGACTTTGCATGCTTCAAAATTCTGCCTGAATCCAATTTGCTTCTTCCTTTTGTATTTCCAGTTGTTATTAAAATGAAATAAAGCATATCTGAGTAAATTTTATTAGAAAGTGGAAAATGAGAACATAGCAGACAGGTAATAGAAATTCAGTGAGGATATAATCTTTCCAAAACATTTAGAAGACACTTAGGATAACTCTATGGTAAGAAAATATTAGCTTAATTTATTTACTTTACCAGTATCTGTACAATATTCCCTTGATTCTTTGCATTGGAATCCCCTGGTCCACTCAATTTCTAATTATTCTTCAAGGTTCATCATAAACTCTGTTTCAAGTATTTACCATCCTCTCTACTGGCTAAAGCAGATGCTGTTCTGTGCTAATCAAAGCTTATATGTGTACCTACTATGGCATTTACTGTACCACACTATGAGAGTGTAATTGCTTATCTGCCTCCATTGGTGATCTTTATAGTTATAAAAGTTTCCAAATATGGACCCAATAAAAATAAGACCTTCAGAAGTACAGGATTAATGTAGTTCCACATATAAAACAAAACATAAATACACAAAAAAACTTTAATTTTAAAATCTCCTCTAATACCTTCTGCTTCCTCTTTTCCTTCCTCTTATCCTCTGTGTCTTGCAACATTTTTTCTTTCCATAGATCAAAGAAATATGAAGGATTGGTGTAAAACTTCAAACCTTCTTTACCATCATCTCTGCAATATATGATTTAAAATGTATTAGTAAGACAGAGAGGTTTTACCTCTCACAGTAATAAAATATAGCCACATTAAAAATATTGCCAAATAGAATATTATAGCAATACAAAATTTCTTATAAATCAGAAAGGAAATTAAAGAAAGTAGAAAACCAGATACTTTTCAGAGTTGGAACTAATAAAATTAATTAAGGCGCCACTGGGCAACTTTCATCCTTAACTTCTGCTGAATACCAAATTTTATACAAGTCCTTTGAGAAATTTCAATAATTACAAACAATTGTGCAGTAGTTAAAAGCCTGAAAAAACAGTAATATTACTTAGAAGAGAAATTTTAGTTTCTGCCAAGACTCTTTTTGTTATCTTACTAAATCTAAGAGACTACCTAACAGTCATCCTAACAGCAACATTTATACCCAATGACCTGCATACTGATTTAGTTTCAAATAACTATTTGAATACCATTTTGTTCAAGATATGTGTTGTGCATCTTAAATTACCAACTTAAATTATCAAACAACTCCAAAAAAGGCTAATTCCACATTTTAAGTGGTAGAAGGCATTTTTAAAACAGATTAACATATAACCTTTATGCAAAAAGTTAGCATACACATACTATACATACACATATATATACATATATCAAGAGTAGCTAGAAGCAAAAATGATAACATTTATTAGCTGCTTACTTTTCATTTGATTAAAAATTAAAAGAACATCAACAACTCCTTGATTCTTCATATTAATAGCTGTGCCAGTGGCTCTTCTTAATACTTGTCAAAGCAACTCCCTTAAATAGGTCTTGACTTTTGTATACCAGAACCTTAGGGACTCATCTACAGAGAATGAAGCAAAGATTTTCTGAATGAAGGTAGGGAGAGCTCTCTGTGTTGGCCAAAAGCCTAATAAAAGAATGTTTAGGGATTTAGCATTTAAGTCTGAAGGAGGAGATAAACAATGGATCTTCTTCAGTAACCTACTGACCTGTAAGGAGTGAGTATATTGAGAGGTGGAGGCTGTTCACAAATGTCGTATGTTTCCTGTAATGGAATAGGTAAAGTCTTGCGGTCAAAGAGTTGCTGATCTTGAATTGTAGAACTTCGGAAAGCTTTTCTCATTGTTATATCTTGCAGAGACACTGAAACAAAAACAATTCATATTTTATCTTCCTAAGATGATTTAACCATAAAGACAAATTCATATTCTGTGTGTTTTTAGAAGGTGGCATGGCTCAACAGGCTGTGATCATAGTGAGGGATCAATCAGGAACTATTTCAAATGCTCTATCATTATATTTATTGCTATCAATCTCTACCTTGTTTTCCCAATCAGATGAGTTTAAAGTATTGATGGCCATAACATTTTTAAACCACTAGCATTTATTTTATCTTAAGAATTTCATGAAATGTAACTAATGTACGTACTTCAAAGGATATCACCAAAAAAAATGAGCAGTTACTGAATGTTATTGCTCCAAAAAAGATACACAATGGCTTATAAGCACATGAAAAGACACTCAGTATCATTAGTCATCAGGAAATACAAACATAGGCCACAACCTAAGTGAATGCGGAAAACATGATGGTAAGTAAAAGAAGCCAATCACAAAAGACTATTTATTGTACTCTTCATTCACATGAAATGTCCAGAACAGGCTAATCCAAATATAAAAAAATTAGACTAGTGATTCCTAGGGTGTGGATAGGGGAGAGAAAAGTAGAGAGTGAATGCTAAGGAATATGAGGGTCTTCTTTAGGAATGATGCACGTGTTCCAAAATTGACTGTAGTAATAGTGGCATAACTCTGTTAAATACACCAAAAAATTGCTCAACTGCATGACTCAAATTTAAATGGACAAGTTATAAGGCATAAAATACACAGTTTTGTTTATCGTGTATCTAGACCTATGAGTTTATATTTCTTGCAGACAGTATAAGCTTAGTGCGGTATTTCTCTGTCATTTACGTACTAAGTTAGCTTATGCCAAAATAATTTTTCCATCACCAAGACACAGACTGTTCCTCTGTGCTCTACTTTTTGCTTCTCTAGCCACATCCTTGAACATTCTCATTGTCTGAGTTAAAAATGTTATCAAACGATTCTGAAGGAGGGTTTTAAGATATTCAGATTAAACAATTCTCTATAGTAGATTAGTGAAAATTATGTTCTTAGTAGTTCTATTTCTTTTTGTAAATTAGAAAAAAGAGGTATCTGAGAAACATCAACATTCAAGGTGTTCTGTCAAGGAATAAAAAGTACTCTTATCAGTACAGTTTCTGTCACTACTTTACCCCGCAATGTGCTTTCTAACCTGATATTCCTGATTTAATCTTGCCATAGAACATTTCTGCCCTATGCATTGCCCATCTGTTTCTGAAATGTTCATTTAAAGTGGGCAGTAATATTCAGTTAAGTGACAAGATTCGACTCTTGCAATATACACACAAAAACTATGCAGACACACACAAAAACATGCTCAAAAGAATTGCACTTTTATGGAATGAAAACCGAATCTGAGGTACTCATCAAGTAATTTTTACTTCTAAGGCAAATGTATACGTATGAATCATAAGGGAGAAAAGAGGGAGAGAACTGAAGAAAAAGTCTGTTTAAAAAAAGTCTGTCAGTTAAAAGCTAAATAGTTATAAAAGGAAGAGAGAAAACGAGTAGAACGAAAAGCCACACCGATGGCATTTATAGATAATACATTGATGTACTACAACACGTACATCAAAGGTCATGATTGTAATAAATTCATGTTTCATACTGTTCTTAAATATACCGCTCATCTAATTCTACCAATGTATATGAAGAGGAAAATATATGAAGAATAACTTACGCTCTTCCTCTTTAGGGTCAAGCTGCGTAACGCTAACAGATAAGCGGTCCACGCGTTCCTGCAAGGAGTTAACTCTGAAGGAGAAACTATGTGCTTCATTGAATAACTCCCCAAAGATATCTTCAGCATATTTACCTAAGCAAAAATAAACATATACCGTACCATTTAATGTGATCATGATCAGAGATAAATATTGAACAATTTAACATTTAAAAGTGCTGTCCTCTTAAATTTAGCATTTATTCAGAGCTATTTTAAACTTTAAACTCTATCTTAAACATAAAGTCATTTAAGCACTATGGCAGGGGCACAAACCCTGAGAAACCTGATTTTACATCCCTCCAAACATTCTTCTGGACGATGTGTGTCTCACATGGAAATATCCTCCTTGCCTTCTCCATATCTATCTGCCTGATGAAGGTTAAGGAAAATTATGCAAAAGCATACACAAGTAATATGAGTTTCAACCCAGAATCAGCATGTATAAACAGATTCTGTACTAGCACTGAATTTCAGATTACATGATAGAATGCAAGACTTTTCATAATCCTACATGTCCTGTCTCAGCTGTGCTCAAACCACAGATTCAGAAAACTTACCAGGGACACATTGCATTCTATTATAATTTATTTTAAAAAACAATCAAAAATAAAAAAACCTTTGTATTTCTCAGGTCATGTAAATCCCTATTACCAAAAAGAATAAATCAAAATAACTGGAAGAGCATCTTGCCACTGATGAATTTTGAACAGAGGGAGAAAACAGCTACAAATACAAAAAGCAGTTTAATGAACATTAAGTCCAATTCTTTGCTCCATTCACTGTGAGATTTTGGTGTCAGTTTCTTTACCTATAAAGTAAGAGTAGAAATATCAGTCTCAGGGAGGAGTCCTGTGTGAAGAAGACAGAGTGCAAAGGGCCTG
Organism: Dinomys branickii; assembly: GCA_004027595.1. NCBI lineage: Eukaryota > Metazoa > Chordata > Mammalia > Rodentia > Dinomyidae > Dinomys > Dinomys branickii. Next base: position 266,426 of record PVLD010000267.1, on the reverse strand, counting down.
GCAGCACACCTGACAGAAGTAGAAAGCTAACCATAGGGAGCTCTTAACTACTGCACCCAGTACGAGCCACAGAGCAGAGTGATGCTCTCAACTTACACGTGTGCGACAGTGTTCAAGGTATCACAAGACACTGAGTTTCCCTGGCAGTAAGACAACCACCCAAATGAAGAAAAAGGTAGATTCAAAGTTATTTATTTATTCAACAAATGCTTTGGATATTAATGCTAGTGACACAGAGACAGAAAGGATAATTTCAGCCCCAGAGGAGATTAGTTTAATAACCCTAATTTATAATATTTATTCCTCATTAAATGGTATGCAGAGTTTTGCTGCATTTGTACTTTTTTGGAGACAAACTGGATAACTTTTAAGCAAATTTTTAAAGAGTATAACACACACAATGCCAAAGCACCTTGTGTATAATATTCCATCCCATCCATTCTCTTCTCATACTCCTTACTTTTCAACCTACCTCCCCTTCCCTTCCTGAGAAAAACGGAGTTTACCTTGTAAAACAGAATTGCAACCACCCTTACCTTTATTCTACCACTTCTCTACTCAAGAACCAACATCTCATTATCTGACTTAAATTTAAATCCCCTCAGCACAACCAGGCTCCAATTTACTTATCCAATACCATCTGTCTCTTTAATCTCCCTGTGCGTACATATTCCTCCCTCGATGCACCTAACAAGGTAATGCATGTTGAAATACCTCCCATCTCCATTCTCTACCTCTTCAAATTCTTTTGTTCCGTAGAGGCCCAATTCACTGATGTTTCATTCAGCAAGGCTTCCTTAAGGATTTTACCTGTCAGTATCTCTTCTATCAGTTCTAGAAACCACTCACAATGTTAATCACACACCTATTCATACTGCTCAGGATAGTTTCTGTGTTTACTACTGTATTTGGGATTCTTCAAGCAAATGAGTCACTACATTCTTTTGGGACAAGAACCATTTGGCTCTGTCACATGACAGAGTATTCAATGTTACCTGTCTAATGTCTATCCAGTTTGCCTTATGGATCCAACATGCCTACCCACCCTCCTACTCGTCTTCTAGTTTGTTATCTCTCCATATGCTGTGGCTTAGATAGGGTTTGTCCCCTAGAAGATCATGTGTTCGAACTCAGTTCTCGGTACAGCAGCACTAAGGTATGGGACCTGTAAGAGGCAGGACCTGTAAGAGGCAGGGCCTGGTGCACAGTAATTAGGTCACAGGGATATCATTCTAAGAAGGGCCTGATACTGGTTTAAAAGAATGCATTAGTTCTCAAAAGGTTAGGTTATTTATAAAGCAGTATTCCACACACTTGGCCTCTTCTGCACTCAACTGGTTCCCTTTCTGTTTTCATCCTTTTGTGCCCCAGTCAAAAGGGCCCTTGCCAGAGGCTGAACACATGAGGCTGCTCAATCTTGGACTTGCAAACTTCCAACACTGTCAGAGAAGCAAGTTTTTTTCCTTTATTTTTAAGTATACAGCCTCAGATATTTTGCTGTACCAAGAAGAAAGAGACGAGTACACTACCTGTCGAGTAATCTGTTTGAGAGCAACAAGTAGACTTTATTAGCTCGTGTTGGTAACATGAACTGACTACATTCAGTAAGAGAAAGGCATCAGAAGATTGGCAAAAGATCCATTAGGTAATCAGTGTCCTGATAGATCAAACAATAAGAAGGGGAAGAAAAAATTTATAGAAAGGTAATTCTAGGCTTTCAGTAATCATCTATTGCAAAGAAGCATGTTCTACTAGGAAAAACCTCATCAAAAAAAACTAGAACGTACAATTTTATGAAAGAGTCAGGAGGGTGTCTAGCGCCAAGCCCTGGTAAGCCCTATAATTTACTTTCATCACAGTGTTCACAAGCACTTTTGGTTCTGACAATAGTAACAAAGTAAAAACCTCAATTGTTGAGAACCATTTTAGACAGCAAGTTTTCTAACTAACTCAGAGATTATTAAATGAATCAATTATTATTTTAACTATTTTGGATCAACTGTTGCAAAATACAATTCTAAGCTTCCCTGCCTTCTTAAATGTAATATAAAATGTAATTTAACTTTTTCTTCAGGACTCATGGACAGAAAATAATCTTAAAATGTATAGGAATATTTGCTTTTAGCCAGATGTGATGGTAAACACCGGCAACCACGGCACGCTGGGAGGCCAACACAGGAAGATTCAAGTTTGAGCCTCACCTGGGCAACCTGGAGAGAACTTTTCTCACAATAAATGACAAGGACTAGGGATGTAGTTTGGTGTGAAGATCCTGTGTTCAATCACAAGTAAAAACACAGACATACCCACACAATTTGTTTTACACTAAATGGCTTCTTTCCAGATTTTATGTTATTTCTTTGTCAATTCTTCCTTAGCTATAGACTATTTTAGTTGGTTATTTTTTTAGTTACATGCCTTGTTCTATTGTGTTCCCTTTACCTCTTCTTTTAATCCTTGGAAGAACAAATGTTTGGAAACCATATCATCAAATCTGAATTATCCAAGTAAAAGTAAACAGGCTCTGGGAGCAGCATTAATTATTTTATATGCATCGTTCATTAATACAGGGCCTTATTTATTCTACATAGAGGCCTTTTAAATTTAATTCCAGGTTCTGATTATGTCAAGTGGGCAAACTGTCAGAAATCAGGCTAATTTCAGGGTAATAAACTATTGTTCCACTTTGCTAAGACACTATATCGATTTTTCTCTTTACTTTTGAATTTCCACAAAATGTTTAGAAAATGCCTATGTGGCCTGTCATTCCACATGTGAAGCACCAGAAACATACTATAGTTTACATTTTTACAAAGTATTTGTATTTTCAGAGTTTGGCAACAGTGTAACAATGTACTTACTGACAGAGGTTGCCTCTATGGACCCTGTCACTAAAACATTCCTTGCAGTATCACAGTTTATATAAGAGATGTTAGTATTGCAAATTAGCATACAATCATATTAATTCTAAATTATGTATTGGGTATATACCTAAAACAAGATGCCTATATATTAAAAAATGCACTTAAAAAATCGACCTTAAGATATGTTTTGTCCAAAGTTATTTATGCTATTTCTATGCTCTTAACATGTATCTTAATATTTGTTATACTAATGTACATATAATATATATTTTACATGAAGTCATGTTATATTAGATCAATCAGTGGTAGGCCATGAAAAAGATGGCAAAATATCCTTAAACGTGATCAAAACTTAACACTCTAAAGTGTACTGTGTTACTAAGCTATGATGTTCAGTAGTCTAAGTGTATTAAATGCATTTTGACATATTTTCTACTTATGATGGGCTTATTTTATGAAACTCAGTATGACAACTGTTTTATAGCATTACATTGTTTTATGTGTGATGTCCAGAGATGATCTGAAGTACAGTATATGGTAGGATATGTGTGGGTTATTTGCAAACACTATATTACATTTAAAAAGGGACTTAAGCATCTGTGAATTTTGGTATCCCAAGAGGGTCCTAGACCAGTTCCCCACAGACACTGAGGGATGACTGTATTCAATTATAAAAAGGAAAGGTAAAAGTTAAAAGGGAATGAAGAGCCAAACCTAACTATCAGAAAAATTTATGTTGATAGGTATTGGCTGACTGGATAAATCTAGGACCTACTGGAGAATGAATACATGTAGGCTAACAACACCCTGCTTTATGTTTAAAAGGAAATGCAGATGTCTTATTAAATAGCTAATGCTTGAATTCAAAATACAGGTAGGATTCATTTTTTAAATGTTTTACATGATTAAACTTTGAACAATGGCCAAGTAATTTTCTTACTTCCTTGCCCAAGTAGTACTGCCCTGTAATGTTATAATGGGAGTATCCTGCATATCTTGTCCCTTACCAACAGGTGTCATACTGAGTTTCATAAAATAAGCCCATCATAAGTAGAAAATGTGTCAAAATGCATTTAATACACTTAGACTACTGTACATCATAGCTTAGTAACATGGTACACTTTAGAGTATAAGTTTTGATCACGTTTAAAAGATATTTTGCCATCTTTTCCATGGCCTACCACTGATGGATCTATAACATGACTTCATATAAAATATGTATTATATGTACATTAGTATATCAATATATTAATATTAATACAATAATTACCAGTGGTTTTTATTCTCTGGTCAATCTGTTTGGCTTCTACCTGCCACCAGCTAATTTTGTCTGTTTTTATATCATGCTGTATATAAACTCTTGACTCATGTCCTAATATCCCTTAGAGAAAACCACCTTAACCAACCTAATCCTCTGACTAGTGATGACCTCATACTTTTCACTTTGGATCTTTGATAATAAAATATAGAGAGCTACTAATGTCCCAAAACATAAGTAATTGAAGCCTTTAAAAATGGGAACTAGAGATTACAATTAAGCAAAAGTACAACTCTGATCCTATCTTTCACAGACTGAATCCTATCTAAAAATAAACTTCAATGCTACTCATCCATCATGTGCTTTTGTTCCTAAAGATTCAATCTTTACTCCCTTTTCTCAGGAAAGAAATGCAGGGGAAGAAGACCCTGTCTAAAGACTCATTACTTTTACTTACAATGTCATTTTCAAGGTAATTTTATGCACTTTATAACAAACATCCCTTCACAATTAATCACAAATATATCTTCTTAGTATTCTAAAGGAAAATACTCTATTTTGTAATTTTGAGGGAAGATACTTACTTAGGCTACTTAGCTGTCTAATTATATTTGCCAAGGAAATATTGGTTACACATTCCAGTTCATTCTTAATGCCTCTAGGCAAGGCTGTGTGGCACAAGTGCCTGGGATCAATATTTCTTTTCACTAACGGCATCTTGAGATCAATTCCTGTGCCAGTTCACCTACGGGAAATCAAAAAAATAAATTACCATTCAATATCAACCAGCAGAGTCAGGCTCTAATCACATTTAAGAATAAAGTTATGTTTATATGAAGACAATGAAAATGGAATTATCTGAAAACAGTAAGAATTGATTTGTTTCATTTTCAATTATTAAAATATCAATATTATATAAAGGTTTTAAAAAACTTACTTTTAATATCAGTAGCTACACAGTAAATGCATAATTACTATCACTATTTTCCTAAAACCTTTTGTTTCTGTTTACTACATGTAGGGATTTGGTTCTAGAGAACTAGTATGGGAAGGCCTTTCTAAGAAAGTAAATGCAGTAGGTAGAGGGATTAAGAAACTAGGATAGCATCAAATTTACAATTCCACATAAAATATATAAAGTGTTCAACATTTCAGAGATCAAAGATTAAAGCAGTCCAGCACTTGAAATCTCATCAGATCTATTAAATCTATACTTGACTAAAAAGTTCAATTTTTAAAAATTATAGACCATCCTCACTTTATTGCTTCCTGTGTACATAAATTTCAACAACCAGAGTTTTAAACACCAGTCCCTCAACCACATGTTCAAATTTCATGATGCCAAAGGGCATCAAATGAGTAATTGCATAAACACAAAGTTCACAGCTAACAGTACAGCCCACAAATCACTGTGAATGTGAGATACTTATCATGATCTTTCAAAGTCAGTGCACAACTTGGCCCACTTCATTTGTTACTCAGGTCAAGCACAGACAGTGAATTCATAGGTACTTAGTCTTTCTTCCCAGCAGCAAGCCAACATGAAATTTAAAGAAATGGGCAGCCCAAAGAGGGAACTGGTGAACGAAGATAACAGATAAAAGAGTAGCAAAGAATCAAAAATTGGTAACCCTGGAAATGAAATTTAAATCCAACGTAAGTAGAGCAAAAGAAGAAACAGGTGGCTGTGGGTACATTGTTATTGCCACTATTTTAAAGACCTGGCATATAAAGCTGGAGGAACTGAACGAAGGCACACTTACGGTCACAGCTGAGGAGTATGGCTGTAACTAAAAGAAGCGACGAGCTAAATTTCGCCTTAAAGCAACCCTTGGAGCTATTTCACTACACTCAGGTGCAAAAGATGCTGAAACCAGATCCAAACTTGGTAGAAAGGAATTTGACAATCTGTCCAACAGGGAAAAAAGATGCTCTCTCTGGTGGATGAGCTACTGTAAGTTAAACAAGACTTAAGTTATACAATACTGTAAGTTATACCATGCTCAAAGTGTCCATGGTAAATTTTTTTTAAAACACTAGTTCTTAATGTTTATAATTATAATAAATCAATTTTAAAAGGTATTTAAATTTTTGCCAGCTACTCCTCAAAGGACTATCTAGAATGTAGAGAACTAGAAATTAAACTACCTAAAATTAAAGACCTAATCAAGAAATGGGCAACAGGAATAAAGAGATACTTCACAGAGGGAAAAGTACAAGTGGTCAACAAATACTGTACATAAAAAAATGCTCAACATTTCTGGTTATTAGAGAAATGCAAATTAATACAATGATAAGATTCCATCTTACTCCAGAAAGAATGGCAATCACTAAATCAAACCAATGGCCAGGGATATACCTCAGTGGCACAGCACCTGCCTGGTAAACGTGAGGTCCTGAGTTGAGATTCTCGACACCAAAAGAACAAATAAATAAATAAGTAAGTAAGAAATCAAACCATAACAAATGCTGGCATGGCAGTGGTGAAAAAGGAATCTTCTTTTCATTACTGGTGGGAATGTAAACTAGTAAAACCATTCTGGAAATCAGTATGGAGATTCCTCCAAGAATTGAAATTAGAAATGACCCAGTGATCCCTCTGCTATGTACCTTCCCCAAAGAATTTAAGACATCATTCTATAGAGATACATGCATAGCAATGTTTATTAACAGCACAACTCTTAAGAGCTAAATCCTGCAAACAGCCTGGATAGCCATCAAAAGACGACTGGATAAAGAAAATGTGGTATTTATATATAATGGAATACTTCTCTGCTATAAATAATGACAGATTTGAGACATTTGTAGGAAAATGGATGCACTTGGGATATCTAATGTTGAATGAAATACACCATACATACAAGTGCAAATACGATATGGTATCTCTCATTTTAAGTGAGCCAAAGTATAACAAAGACATTAAGAAAGGATGAATAGAAAGGGACAAGTGGGTGTATCTCTCGCAACAGGGAAGTGGTACAAGGGAAAAAATGTGAGGGCTGAGGAGGAGGGGAAGGGGAAATACGTAGAATAAAGATATGCCATGCATAAAACTTAATAACCTCATGGTAAACATATGCTATAACATGAGCAAAGATGAATAATATCAGTAAGAATGAAAAAGGAGATAAGAGAACAGGAGGAGAAGGGAGTCAGGGGTATAGAAGAGGATTAAAGACAAGAAACAAGCTCTGATATGTACGTGTAACCCCGAGACGACTGTAAACTGCATGACCTGCAAATATGTATTAATAAAATAAAAAGTAGAAGTTAAAAAAAGGTCCTTAAACATTTAAACAAACAAGAGCACGTTTTGGAAACAAAGCTCCTATAAATGGGGAGGGGAAGAAGGGTTGAAAGCATGGGGGATGGGAAAAGGATTAAGGTATCATTATGTACAGGTACAGATGCCCTATGATGAATGTGATCAACATGTAAGACAAACATACTAATAAAAAGCAATGGTTTGACAAAAAATTTTAAACATGGAATAACTATCGTTTTTATCATTAATGAATGACTTTTTCATGGTCTCAACTGATACAGTCATTTTTACAGTCCCATACTACTAAGAAAATGAGAACTTCCTGTGCTTACCTACTGGCAAACAATGGCTCCTGAAGGAAGTTACTATTACCGAGCTTCAAGGACTACCAAAGAAATTCTGGATGTATCTAATTGCACCAAAGTGTTACTTATCAACACATTTTTAAAAACAAATGTTTCCACAAAGTTTGTCTCATCTGATCTATTTGTACAGTATTCTCTCCACATTTTCAAATTGTACAATTCCTAAATTATGCAATGTGAAACAGAAAAAAACTGTGTAACTCAAAAGTTTAGTAGTTGTGTAACCTCATAAGAAAAATAAACATTGCCTGGACTACAGCAATATTCCACTTGGGTCCCCCCTTCACAATCATCCTTGCTTACTTCTTACCCAAAGGCAGCCTTTATTCTTTTAAAATGAGCAAGTCTGTTTTTCTGTATAGTTTACCAACTAAGCAAGTTTACCCTAAACACTGCAGTTCTCTTTTGGTTACTGTGTGAAGTAAATGGGCAAGCTGTTTTCTTGTTTATTCTTGGACCTTTGTATTTCTTATAAATTTTAACAGATTGTTAAGTCATATACTTATACTGAGAATTTGAATAGAACTGTATTGAATTTATAGACCAAATTGGGGAGTATTACTATTTATGTATCTTTCTATATATGAACACATTGTATCCCTGCAATTATTTCAGGATTTTTACATGTCTCAATAAAACTCTATAGTATTCTGAAAAGAAATCTTGAAGATTCTTAGATTTTATATACACATCTCTATATTTATATATGCCTTTTTATGATACTGTAAATGGTATACTTTTATATTTTATTTTGTTATCCATACAGAAGAAAATGAGTTCATTTTTAAAATACTGGCTCTATATCCAGAGACCTTGTTAATCTATACTAACCTATCTGTAATTATTTGTTTTTAAAATATACACAATCAAATCATATGTTTATACTGTTATTTCTTCCTTTGTGATCCACCTTATTTTTTTTAGAGAAAAAATAAAAGCAATGATATGGAATTTCAAATCAATAAGAAATTAACAATAGTATACTCTGCTTTATCTTGAAAGTAGCTGTTCAGATTACAAACCATAGGCTTGCAAAATTGAACAAACAATACAAGCACAAACTGTTCTTTTTAATGAACTAAATTACTAATATAATTATCTTAGCTATCACGTGTATATATATATATTTTTTCTTTTCTTTTCTCTTCCTTCTTTTCTCCTTTCCCTCACCCTTTATTCTTTCCTGTTGAGCAGTTTCTTTCCCTTTCATAGTATCTATTGTAAATTTTGGATCTTATGTATTCTCTGTTTCTTACACCAGGTAGATAATACCATGTTTTATACTCTGATTTATTTCACTTATTAGTCTCTAGTTGCATCCATGTACCAATGAAAATTCCATTGTAAAAAATACATCATTTTTATCCATTCATTGGTTGATGGGCATTTGGGTTGTTTCCAAGATTCAACTATTGCAAACTGTGCTGCTATGAACATACCACAACACACATATTGCTATGATATGATACTTTTAATTCTTCTGGGAAAATACCCAGGAGGGGAATAGCTGGGTCAAATGGGACCTCTAGTCTTGGTTTTCTGAGGGATCTTCACACTGATTTCCACAGTGGTAGCACCAGTCTACACTCCCAGCAGTGGAGAAGGGTTCCTTTTTCCTCACAGTCCTGCCAGCATTTGTTATTGGTTTTTGGAAGATAGCCTTTCTTTGAGCTGAGATGGAATCTCAGTGTTGTTTTAATTTGCATTTCTCGGATGACCAATGATCTTAAACGTTTTTTCCTGTTTATTTGCCATTTATATTTCTTCATCTAAAAGTATGTATTCATCTCAGATGCCCATTTTTAGATTGGATCTTTGTATTTTGGAGGCCTGATTTTTTTCAATTCTTTATATGTTCTAGATAGAAGTCTTTTTGTCTGAGGTATAGTTGGCTAAAACTTTTTCCCACGCTGCAGGTTTTCTTTTCACTGTGATTTCTTTTGATGTACAAAAACTTTTTAATAAGGTGAGATCCCAGTTGTTGATTCTTGGAAGTACTCCCTGTGCAGTTTGGTTTTTGTTCATGAACTCTCTGCCTACCTCTATATCTTGAAGATTTCTGTCTACTTTCTCTTCTAGTAGATTTAGTAGTTGTGTTTTAATATTTAGATCTCTGATCCCTTTTGACTTTAGTTGAGAGCACGATAATTGATATGGGTCTAGTTTTAATCTTTGTCATGTGGAAAACGAGTTTTTCTAGCACCATTTATTAAAGAGGCTTTCTGCCAGTGAACACATTTGGTCCCTTTGTCAAAGATAAGATGATTGAGTGTGTCTGTAGCTGTGTCTGCATCTTCTAATCTCCTCACTGATCCTGTTTTTGGCTAGGATCATGTCGATTTTATCATGGTAGGTTTGTAGTGCTAGTTCAAGTCAGAGATTGTGATGCCTCCTGCCTTGCCTTTGTTGCTTATGATTGCCTTTGCTATTATAAATTTCTTCTGTTTCCAAATGAATTTTAGGAATGTTTTCTCCAGTTCTATGAGGTATGCTAATGATATTTTGAGTGGGATTGCATTAAATCTGTAGAACAGTTTGGAGAGCAGGGCCATGTTCACTATGTTGGTTCTTCCTACACATGAGCATGGGATAGTTTTCCATTTTCTGATTTTCTCTTTGATCTCTGTTTTCAGTGCACTGTAATATTCAATGTATAGATCTTTTACTTCCTTTGTTAGACTGATTCCTCCTAAGTTTTGGATGCTATTGTGAAGGGTGTAGTCTCCCTAATTTCTCTCTCAGTGAGTTGTTTGTGTACAAGAATGATTTTTGAGCATCAACATTGTACCCAGGTATGCTACTGAATTTGGTTATTAAATCTAGAAATCTTTTGGTGAAGTCTTTGGAGTCTTCTATGTACAATATCATGTCATTTGCAAATAATAATTTCACTTTTTCCTTTTCCATCCTTATTCCTTTTATTTCTCTCTTTTGTCTAATTGCTATGGCTAATATTTTCAGAACTATATTGAATAGGAGTGGTGATATAGATATCCTTGTCTTGTTCCTGATCTTTAATTGAAAGCTTTCAGTTTTTGTCCATTTAGTACAATGTTGGCTGTTGGTCTGTCATAGTTGGCTTTTATCAGATTGAGGTAGAGAATAGATATTCTAATTTTCTGTAGGGTTTTTATCATGAATGAGTGTTGGAGTTTATCAAAAGCTTTTTCTGCATCTATTGAGATGATCTTGTGATTTTTGCCTTTGGTTCTATTGCTATGGTGTATTACATTTATTGATTTGAGTATGTTGAACCATCTCTGCATTCTTGCAATGAAGCCAAGTTGGCCATATTGTGTAATAATCTTGACTTGCTGCATTGTTTGACAGTATATTGAGGATTTTTTCATCTATGCTCATTAGGAACACTGGCCTATAAGTTCTTCCTCGTTTTGGTATCACAATAATGCTTGCCTCCAGGCATGAGTTAGGGAGAACTGCTTCCCTTTAAATTTCATTAAAGAGATGGAGGAGTATTGGCATTAATCTTCTCTAAATTTCCGGTAGAATTCAGCCATCAATCTATCAGGACCTAGGCTTTACTTTTTTAAGTTTTTAATTATGTGTTCAATTTCATTAACTGATATTGTTATTCAGAATTTTTATATCTTCTTGAGTCAGCTTTGATAATTCATGTTTCTAGGAATCTGTCCATTTCTTCTGTATTTTCCATCCTATGTGAGTAAAGGTTTTTTAAGTAGCTGTGTCTGCATCTTCTAATCTGTTCCACTGGTCCTCAGGTCTGTTTTTTTGCCAGTATCATGCTGATTTTATCATTATTAGGTTTGTAGTATAACTTCAAGTCAGTACTATGATGAGCTTCAGAATTTCCACAGAATCTGTAGTGATTTCACTCTTTTCATTCCTTATTGCATGAACTTGAGTTTTTTCTTTCCTTTTGCTGATGAGGTTGGCTAGACATTTTCAATTTTATTTATTCTCTAAAAGAATCAACTTGACTCATTAACTCTTTGTATTGTTTTCTTAGTCTCAACTGTGTTAATTTCTGCTCTGATCTTTATAATTTTCTCCCTTGTATGGGCTTTGGGCTTGACTTGCTCTTGTTTTTCTAGAAGCTTGAGGTACAGCATTAGGTCATTTGTGCTTGTTCTGTTTTCCTGAGGTGAAAATTCACTGCTATAAATTTCCCTCTGAGGACTGCTTCCATTGTATCCTACAAGTTCTGATAAGTTTTATTTGCATTTTTGCTTGATTGTAGATATTATTTAACTTCTTCTTTAATTTCATTTGTGACTCACTGGTTGTTCAGGAGGGTGTTATTTAACTTCCATGTGTTTATGAAGTTTTGGTGGTTTCCTTTGTCATTAATTTCCAATTCACTATGGTTAGATAATATGCATGGGATAATTTCACTTTCATTCCATTTACTTAAACATGTTCTATGGGCTAGTATACTGTCTATCTTAGCGAATATCTCATGTGTAGCTGAGAATGTGTATCCTGAAGCTGTTGGGTAGAATGCTCTGTACATATCTATCAAGTCCATTTGTTTACAGATTAGGTTGTTATGTTATTTCTTTGCTGATTCTTTGTCTATTTGACCTATTTCTTTGTGTCAAGGGGGTGTTAAGGTCCCCCATTACAATTGTATATCTTATTTGCTCTTTTGTGTTTATTAACACTATTCTTATATAGTTGGGTACACTCAAATTTGGTGCATATATATTTATGATTATTCTCTCTTCCTCTTGCAGTTTTCCCCTAACAAGTATGTAGTGAACTTCTTTATCTCTTCTTATCATTGTTCATTTGAAGTTCACAATGTCTGCAAACAAAAGAGCTACTCCTGTTTTTTTCTGGGTTCCTGTCACATGGTGTATTGTTTTCCATTCTTTGACTTTCAATTATGAATTTCTTTTTGAGTTAAATTGTTCTTGTACAAAGCATATTATTAGATTTTGTTTCAATTGGTGAATTGAGGCTGTTTACATTTACAGTTGTAACTGATACATATTGGCATGTCTTTGTCATGTTATTTTCCTGCTGTTGGTTCCCTCCTTTCCCCTTTAACTGCTTGCTTTGCTTGGTGTTTTTGTTATTATTCTTGAAATTGTGGTTGTTTTTATATCTTTATGGAATATCCTTCAGTACCCTTTGTAGTATTGGTTTGGTGATCATGAACTTCTTCAGTTGCGTTTTTCCATTGATTCTGAAAGATAGTTTTGCAGGATATATCAATCTGGGTGAGGAATTGTTTTCTTTCAGGACTTGAAATACTTCACTCAAAGCTCTTGACTTCTGAGTTTGTGTGGAGAAGTCTGCTGTGATTCTGATGTGCTTTCCTTTATAGGTGATCTATTTCTTTTCTCTAACAGCTACTGTGTGGCTGATGTTCCTGCTGGTCTTTGTCTTCCCACACAATTCACAATATTAGACACCTTTTCATAGATTAAAGAAGTTCCTATTTCTATTTTGCTAAGATTTTTAAAATCGTGAATGATTTTATCAGATGCTTTCCCTATGTTTATTACTATTTGGTTAATGTAGTAAAATATACTGATTTTTTTCTTTTGCTATTACATCTTGTATCCTTGTAATAAACCCAATTTTTACATCTTTCTGTATAGTTTGTTGGCTGGTTCTATCAGAGATGAGTGAAGATCTCTCATTATGACTTTAGATTTATTAAATTCTCCACATAATTTACATATTTTGAAATTATGTTATTAAGTACATTTACCATGATGAAGTTCTCTTTTTCTCTAGTAATACACTCTGCTTAGAAGTCTACTGTTTGATATTAATACAGCTACATCAGCTTTGTGTTGAATTTATAGTTTTCACATTCCTTTTTTCAACTTTTTTGTATCTTTATGTTTTAGCCATGTGTCCTTGTACAGGTACAGCTGTTTTTTTTCTTTAACTCAAGACTGATAACCTTTAAGTAGTTTATTGATATGATGCTAATGTACCTTCTGCCCAGGACGTTCTCCTTGTCTACACTGCTTATTTTCCCCACACCTACTTTTCTTCAAATTTCAACTCAAATGATCTTCCATCTCTGATTAGATTTGATCCTTCTGCTAAAATTCTCTTCTGGCAATTTACAATTTTTAATTACAACACTTGTCTCAGTTTATATATCTACATCTCTGATTGCTTTGTCTCTTTTAGTATCAAAAAGTAGGTTTTTGTGTTTATCCTCATATCCTGATACATGCTTGGCATATAAAGACGTTTAAAATACATTTTTTCCATAACTAAAACATTTCTTAACCAAAATTTAAATTTCTCTCCTTAGTTGCATAGGCAACTGTCTTCTGGACACCTGTAATCGCAAATCCCTAAGACACATCAAATTTAACATTCAAGATGAAACTCATTACAATTCCTCTTCAAATCTAGTCATCATTTTCAATGTTGTTCCACTATTGCAGTCACTATATCCAGTAAGCATCAAAAACCTTACTAATTCTATGTCATTAACTCATATTCAGTCTTTCCTTTTCTATCGTCCCAGCTACTGCTTTAATTCAACTTCATCATCTCTTACTTACACTACATTTACCTTCAGCCTTACAGTTTCTCCTACTATTCCATTTATAGCATCCCTCTGATCACTTCACCCTACACTACTGCTTCAAGATAATAAAAACTTAAATCTGGTAGCATCCTTCTCTTGCAAACACAAATTCTTCCAGGATTTCTTACTGTCAGGATAAAGTCCAAATATGATATGCAAGCTTTTTCAGGATTCAGCCCCCACTTCCTAGCTGCATCTCTCACTGTATTCCTGCTGCATAGTCCGATCACTCTTTTGCAATCTTACTTATTTCATCCAGCACTTTGCCTAGAATGCCTTTCCTTTTACTCTCAACAAATACTTCACTGCTCAAGTCTAGACTCATGTATCATCCCTCCGAAACCTAACTGAATCCCTCAGGCAGATGTAGCCATCTACTTTCTGTTACCTACAACTTTGATCTGTATTTGCATCTACCTAAACTCTATCAAGTAACATTCTACTACATTGTTTTTGCTTTTTATATCTATTCTTAAATGACAGATCCTAGACAGTAAAAATCTTGCCTTACTCTGCTGCTTTTCTAAGATCTAGAAAACAGGAGATGACCAACAGTTGATCAGTACATAAATAAAATCATCACGTGAAAGGAAGCAAAAATTTTTTTCTTTAGGTTACTAACAGAAGACAAGAAGATGGGTGCACACACACACTCTTACACACAAGGAAGTACTTAATTGTGATTTAAGGAACTGCTTTTTAATTTGCATAGAAAAGAGTATATCAGAGAAAAATTATAGTTGCATTGTGGAATCATAGGTTTGCTAGAGAAAGATGAGTATCGTATTCATTTTTGCATCTTTAGCTCCATGGTATAATAACCCCACAAATTTTGATCACAGGACTGTTGAATAGCACATGAAGCATTATGAAGGTATTATTCTACTCTCAAATGAAAAAATAGGTTTTGTTATACAGTAATTAAAGTAGGTATTTTCCTCAGTTATGAAATACCGTATTACAGTAAAACATGTGTGCCCGTGTTTATATCAGCACAATTCCAACAGAGAAAGCTTCCAAGCAGGCTATAGGTCCATCATCGACAAATGGATTGAGAAAATGTGGTATTTATACACAATGGAATACTATGCTTCTATTCTTGAAAGGATGCATTTGAAAGGAAAATGGATGCACCTTGAATACAAAATGCTGAGTGAAATAAATCAGACATACAAGTTTAAAGATCATATGGTCTCTCTCATATGAGAAAAGCAAAGTGTAAACAAAAAGCAAATACAGTGCTTCTGTACAATAGAGTATTACCCTGCCATAAAAAAGGTAAATCTGCTTCAAGTGTAGGAAAATGGATACACCATGAGACCAGAATTTTAAGTGAAATCAATCAGACATGCAAGCTTAAATAATGCATGGTTTCTCTTATTCAAGAAACCTAAAGTATAAAAAAGAGTAAATTAAAAGACAGGTAATAGGAAATAGGGAAATAGAACTTTTGCAAAACAGACAAGACTAAGAGATGTAAGGAGTGAGGTGAGAGGTGGAGGAGGGAGTGTTTACAAAAGAACTGAGTGGCCTGAGTGGCTGTCCGCTCAGCCAACAGTCACCTCAGGTGCTCCCAGTAAAGAGAGTCCTTAAGCCTGCCACTCCTTGGCATACCTTATTGCTAACATGACCACCAGGATGAAAAGTGGGAAGTCTTTCAGTGAGATCCTCCCCTAGCTGGAACTCTTCTTGTACAGCCGACCACCACAGAGTTCCTGGGGTTACTGCAATGAGCTGGCTTTGATCTTGTTTTTCTACCTAGTTTTGAATGGGTTCCTGGCTGTACTCTTCTCATTCATAATGTCAGCTATACTTCCGACTGAATGATGAGGTTCCACAATATCATGACCAGATTCCTAGTACAGGACTCAGGTATTTTCCAAATCAGTGACTACATTAGAATATACATTTAGTGTGTCTAATCCAGTTTCTATGAAGGATACATTAAAGACTTTATGAAATGTCTAGTCATAGTCTTTAGAACAGAAGAATCTGACTGTACTAAAGGAGCATTTTTTGAGGAAGAGTCCAGTTTACATGTAAGTCAGTTTCTATTACTTCAAGCATGTAGCTATTTTGGCTATTCCCAAGGACAACCTTGTATTCTTGTGAAAATGAACAGAAAAACTGGATTAAAGCCTGAAACATAACCAAGGTTAGAATGTATTACAAAGGATGAAAACATAGTTGTAATAACTTATTTCAGTCATGGAATTATAGACTTAAAGTATTTTTCATATTATGAAAAAGCTGCATATGGGATATCTACAGCCATCAGTTGCTGTTTAGGTCTCCTTTGGATCTAACAGTCCAGTACCAAGAAAGAACTAATAGCTGAGTGCAAACTTGAGGGATCAAGAAACCTAAAAAATGAGGATGACTATGACATGGTTTTGGGAAAAGGGGCATTCAAAAATCCCAAGTGCATAGTATGAGCAGGATGTCTTCATAAAATAGATCTGTCGTCTCTCTTCATTTTGTGTAAGTTGGAATTCTGAGACCACCTAGGAGAAATGGTGTGCTACGTGACACTGGATAACAACACAATATGCTTCCAGATCACAGGGTTCAGTAAAACTGCCTGTTGCCTGTGCTGCCCTTTCAGTGAGTGTACAGTTGTCAGACAGGGACCAGTGAACACCTGATTGCAAGCATGTAGGATGGGAGGTGTCCTGTTCTCCTTTAAATATGGTTTGTTAAGTGGCTAAAGCACAATGTGTTGTACAATGTAAATATTTTATGGATTTATCACTGGATAACTCCTATTTTTATGTCAATAAAGTTTTAGGGGTAAAATGGTACCTAGCCAACATTAAGTGACCTTATGACTCCAAGAAATGTGTGTGAAGAAGTTCCCAATGGGGAGAAGAAATAATAAAAGTGTTTTATCTTAAGATTTTTGTGAAATTACTTTTTATATGCTGAATTAGCCTGTGGATCTTTCTGATTAAGAACACAAACTTTTGTTTGAAACATGTTTTCAAGAAAAGGTGATGGTACTACTTTAGTGTTGGAACTAAGTCACTTATAAAATAATATACCTGGGCTGGGAATATAGCTGAGCAGCATAAGTGCTTGCCTGGCAAGCCTGAGGTCATGAGTTTGATTCCTGGTACCAAAAAAAAAAAAAAAAAAAAAAAATTAATATACCTTAGACCATACAGGAAACAAAGTATTTTTAGGTTAGTATAAATATATACCTAATTTTTATGAAATTAAATTCATGAGTCTTAAATTGTATGAGCTTGTAAAGTATCTTTTTACTCCTTTTATTTAGCATACTGTGGATTCTAATAAAAGATTTACACTACAAAATAAAGAATTAAAAAGTGTTATGTACATGTACCCACTCCCCACAAGTATAATCCTTATGTACTATCAACATGTAAGAAAAAATAGTGCCTTTGCATACAATAAAAGCTTTTTGGAGCTAAAATCTTTTCCATGTCTTCTTTTGGTATATTTTAGTTTTTAAATTTAAAAATTTTTAAAGAGAATAATAAAAAAAGAACAATAGCAAAATACCAATAACATAGACCCAAAAAAAGCAAAAACAATAAAAATGATATGGGATTTTAGAATAAAATGATAGGAATTAACAGTGGTTGTTATATTATATATTGTTTGTTTTTGAGATAGGGTTTCACTATATAGGGTAGGCTGGCCTTGAACCTGCTATGTAGCCCAGGCTGGTCTCAAACTCACCGCGATCCTCCTGCTTCAGCCTCCTGAGTGCTAGGAATACATGAATAAACCACCACACCTGGCCTTTGTAATTCATTTTAAAGAATGTATTCACTGTCTAATTTCTCCTATCCCTCAGTGATTCTAACAGCTATTTATCTAACTTTAAACTATCAAAATCTTAATGGCAAGATTTTCAATAAATCCTAACACAGTAGTGCCTTGGTTCACAAACTTAATTCTTTCAACCATTCTGGTAGCAATTGAATTGCAAGCTTAGAAAGAATTAAGTTTGTGAACTGAGACACTAGTATAATGTCTGCTATATCTTGAGAAAACTGCCTGGTTCCTGTTTCAGAGATTCCTCAAATCATCTTTAATGTATTATCCTTTGTCAGATTAGAACAGATAAAAATAAAACCTTAATGCTAAAAGGTATGAATTGGCAAATATAAAATCAAATTTGTTTCCAAGGATTTTTAATAATATTTTCTGTCTAAAAGGAATGAAAAATCTTTCTTTTCCGAATGAATTACGTGCATTTAATAATTTACCAATGCTTAACTTGATAACTGAGAGGAAATTCTTAGCCAAAAAGCTAGACTACATTATACTAAAACAAGAAATAACTTTTGAAACTATTTGTTACCACCATAGCAATAAAAAAAATCTCTCTGCTCCTGTATAACCCAAGCGGTTTTGAAAGTAATTAGGTTTGTTTGAGATTGAAAAAACACAAACACAACAGGTTTCTTTATATAGTTTTCATATTCTTAGCAATTAAATTATAAGCTATTAAAGCAAAAGTTAAGAAATTGTTAGAGTATATCAATTTAAGAAAATGTCCCAAGATTATTTTTAAGATAAAAATTAAACTAAAACCTTTGTACTACTTTTTTAATTAAAAAATACTTTTAACCAGTAGGTTTATGCATGCCTAAAATCCCAAACCTCAGGAGGATGGATGAGGCAGAAGGATCATGAGTTCACAGCCAGAAGCCTCAGTAATAGAGGGAGTTCAAGGCCAGCGTGGACTACATAATGAGACTGTCTCAGAAAGCAAAGCAAAGCAAAGCAAAGCAAAGCAAAGCAAAGCAAAGCAAAGCAAAGCAAGGCAAAGCAAGGCAAAACAAATCAAACAAAACTTTTTCATGGGTATTCTTTAAAATCCTGATACATATTTTATAATTAAAAACAGAATTAGCTACAATACCACTTAAGATATCACCTTTATTAAACTAGTTCCAGTATATTGAAAACCCTTTTTAGGGAAAGTAAAGAAAATGAAACAAAATCTAAATAGCAAAATGTTTAACAGCATTTTAAACTAACATTATTTTAGTGATGACTGCTAAAATTAATAATATGTTCTCTAAGTTATTTTAAGAATGCCTTCTGTTGATGCAAAATGAGGAATATATATGCATAAAAGTAAAAAGTAACACAAAGTGTCAAAAATATCTCAAGATCAGCTATCATAATGGTATAACAGCTTTAGAAAATCAGAAAAATAAGTTATCTAAATTTTCATTTTTCAAATTAAAAAAACCTGTAAAATTTTAAAGTTTAAAGGACTGGTTGCAGTTAAGAAGTCAGAAAAATAAAACCACTGCTTATTTGAAAATACATAATACAACTTTAGTTAACTGCTTCATGGGTTATAAAAAGAGCATAAAAATTGAAAGTTTTTTTATGTTATCAAAGTTTTATGTTATCAGTAACAAGTGATGAATTCTTTAAACTTGTGTGAATTAAATCATTAACCTATGATCATTTAAGGTTTCTAACTTTTTAAAATGTCATTAATATTAAATAATAAAGAAAAATTTGTTTAGTTACAGAAAATTCAACTTTCATAAGAGTCTGATTATAAAAGTTTAAATATATGATCTTTAGAAACAGGTTAGCATTCAAATAAAAACAAATTTCAGTATTTTAAATACCCCAAAAATTCCTCAATAAAGAATTTTAAAGAAATGTCCTAACCTCTCTAAAATTTTTAATGTTAATATTATCTATAAAAATTGAATAATGTATGAATACCTCTTGAGGGGAAAAGTCAGACTCTTGATGTTAGCTTACATTACTTTTACTATGTTACTAAAAAATATGCAAATGTAAAACCAGGTGTAAAATCCTGTGGTTCTCACACAACTATAAGACTAAAAGATACAACAAAAGTGCAAAACAAAAAATAAAACTAGCTAAGTTAATATAAGGAGATTCTTTTGCTTTAACTCAATCATTGCTTGCTATCTCAATCTTGTACTGGTTGCTTCTAAAATATGCTTTATTTTATTCATGCCTATCATGCTACAAAAAAAAAAATCACAGCTTCTTACCTGAATTAACTGTATTAACACATCATTGGTTAACAGTAGTTAGGCTTACTATACGGACACGTAACATTTATATAGCAATTGTGCCTCTGTAATGCTGTTAAGTTGAAACATGTCAAGTTTAACTACTGTCCCAAAAGTTATACTAACCATAATCATAAACAGATATATAAATATAGATACATTACTGAGCAAGCAGATTTCTAAAAGACTTAGAATATGCATTCATTAAATCTTTAAAATGAAAATGAAAACAAACTCACAAACATCCAAAAGCATGTCTAGGCCAAGAACCACTCTAGGCTGAGAACCTCCCAGCTGAAAACATGAACTCAAAGAGGGGAAATGCGTTATGGAAAAGGAATAATTAGGAATATAACCTGTCTTTTGGTGTTCTTTTGATCATACTACTCTATTGCTTCTTTCACATTAAGCTGAATTTATATACTGTGTACTTTATAAAAACATTGTAATGTTCACTTTTCAGGGAAGGAGCAAACTTTCACTGAAGAGAATACAATTACTCATCAACCAAAATAGAGGAACACCTATTCTGTACAAGTAGCAACATACATGAGTTTGTGTCACAGATGAGAACAAACCCACCCACAGACTCCTTCTGCCCATGATGTATGTCAAGATATGGAAAAATGTACACCTCCTCTCCATCCCTTGGCCTTTCTCTTATGTTCAGGACAGGGCTCTACTACTCTCTAGAAATGTATTTCCAAATATTGGTTAGTTATCTTTATTGATGTCTGTATGAATAAAATTCAAAATTGACAAGCCCTAACATCATTATTTTTCCCTAGCAAAAACCAGACTCTTGCTTAGTTAACAGTTCTATCAAATAGATGAGTTAGAAGTAACAGAATCTTATTTCTCTTTCCAATCTTACCATATGCAATGTGCACAAAAATATCCACTAGATAAATTCCTAGAGGAATTGTTTGCATATAACTGTTTGTGTATGTCTTACAATTTTTAAAAATATTGACAGATAATCTTTTAATCTTAAATTTTTTGACAATACATATTTCCATATACTCACAAACACTGGGGGAAGTATTTTCAATTTCTATATTATAGTCTGTAAGATATACTATAATATGTAACATTCCCCTAACTGAACATTTCCATGACCTCCACATTTTTTTATAATAAATAATGCTGGGAGATAAACTTTTATCATATAAATCTCTATCCAAATTTCTAGCTGTTTTCTTAGATATAAAAACTCAAAGCCTTTGAAATATTTATTTTCAAATTACTTCCTGTAAGATTATACAATATTCATTCACACTACATGAGGCCATTATACTACTTTCTTAGTTCAATTACTTTTTTTTTTTTTTGGGTACCAGGAATCAAACTCAGTACCTTGCACTTGCCAGGCAGGCACTTATTCCCCTGAGCTATATCCCCAGCCCTCTTAGTTCAATTACTTCTTATGAGACCCTGGGCAGATTATCTTCTCTGTGCAATTTCTTTATCTTTAAAATGAGGATAACACTACTGCCTAATTCAAGGAGGCTGATGTGAAGGTAAACTTGGTTAACGCATGTATAGCTTCTGGAAAAGTTTCTGACAGTAGGTACACAATAACTATTATTAACATAATTTCTTACCAACATTGAATGTTAGAGGACATAGAATTGATAGTATTCTGACTCATTTTAAAGTGGGAACAATGAAAGCAGCATTAGGGAGCAAAGATCTTGTCCAAATTTAATATATGTGTGATATATGGATATATACAGCGCTCTCACTTAAGAGAGAAAAAAATGAAACCAACTTTAGACCAATTTTTAGCCAAGGCAAGGAGATGAACAGTTTGTTTGGATGGAGGGTGAAAATAACTACACATAGGGAAGTGTGCAGGTCATAGAGGAAGAACACGGTGGAAGG
Source organism: Dinomys branickii (assembly GCA_004027595.1). Lineage (NCBI taxonomy): Eukaryota > Metazoa > Chordata > Mammalia > Rodentia > Dinomyidae > Dinomys > Dinomys branickii. The sequence goes on along the minus strand of PVLD010000267.1, from coordinate 244,199 downwards.
TTTTGGGGAGTCTGGAGAAATGGCTCAAATGAGGAGTGTGAATTCCTAAGTTCAAAAAACAAAAAGCACAGGTTTGTCCTTCTGCCAGATGGCTCACATATAGGTGATGGGAGGCACAGTGTAATTATTTCTAGGTCTTCTGAAAACACACACTCTCTTGGGTTTCTGCAGTGGTGTAAAGGTGTATGTGATGGCAACAGAAATAAATAACCTTTCAAACTCTGCCACATACACACAACACAGCTAATTATTGGCAAGTCTGGGACAGTGATCTCTAAATCAGTGTTTCCTTCATTACAACATTTTAACATTATTTCTAGATCTGTTAATTAATTACTTGGAATGCATAATCACTTAAATATCGTTTTTATTATTCCTTAGTTTGATTCATTGTGATTCCCCCCCACAAGGTCACTTGTATATTCCTTCCTACTCAGTCTTATGAGATTTTCACATAATTTGTCATCTTGGCATTTCACTGCATAGAACATTTCAAATCTGGGCATTTAAATGTGTACTTTCTCTTTTAGACATCTTTAAAATATAAAATAAAAGCAGTGCCAAGTGTGTTGGGTTAGTAGTTTTCATTTCAGAAAATGGCTATCCTTTTAAAGACTGATATACTATAAACTAATTCATTCCTTATTTTTGTAGATGAGCAAAGTTACCTGAAAAAGTTAAGAAATTTCTCTAAATTCACAAAAGTAACAGAAGAGCTGAGACTAGATTTTAGGTTTCCAGATTTTTTATTTACTGCTCTATCCTTAACGTTACTGTCTTAAAATCCATTTTGTATTCCTGACAAAATGGGTGCTAGGGAGCTGCAAGGGTGACTTGGCTTGAAAGTGCTGAAAGAGAAGGCTGTGTGTGCCCACTCTCACATGTGTCACTATTGTCTCAACCTATTACATAAACCCTTATAAACAGAGTTTTCTCTAGCTAATAGTGGGAGAGGAGATCAGAGTCAAAGTATGGAGGAAATTCAGTATCCCACTGCTGGTCTGACCACCTGAAAATGATAGTAAGAGTGGCTATACACATAGTTTGCCAAGCGCAACCTTTGCCAGAGCAATCAAACAAGAGAAAGAAAAGGGGAAACGAAGAAATCAAATTATCATTGCTTGCACTTGACAGTAACCTCTACACAGAAGACTGCAAAAGTTCCACCAAAAGACTCCTAGAAAAACCAAATTCAGCACTGTAGTAGGATACAAAATCAACACATAAAAATCAAAGCATTTCTGTATACCAATAATGAACTCATGAGGAAAGAAATTAGGAAAACAATAACATCAATGCAAATTAAACACTTAGGGATTAACTTAACAAGGAAGTGACAGACATCTGCAAAGAAAACTACAGTACTCTGAAAAGGGATATCAAAGAGGATATAGAAAATGCAATTATACTTGCTAGACAGGTAGAACCAATATAGTCAAAATCGCCACATTTCCTATTATACAGATTTAACACAATCCCAATCAAATATGCAGAGGATTCCTCATAGAACTAGAAAAAACAATCCTGAAATTCCGAAAATAGAATAGACCCAGAGTAGCAGAATCAATCCTGGGCAAGGCAGAAAGAATTATAGTCCCAGATTTCAAGTTATGTTATGAAGCTACAGTGATTAAAAACAGCCTGGTACTGGTGCAAAAACAGACGTGATTTAGTGGAACAGAAGACAAGATGCAGAAACAAATTTAGGCATATTCATTATCTGATCTTTCACAAAGGGGCAAAAATATACATTGGAGGAAAGAGAGCCAGCCTCTTTAACAAAAGATACAGGGAAAACTGGCTATCCTTATGCAGAAGATGGAATGTAGACCCATGTACTAAACTAAAATAAAAATGGACCAAAGATCTAAAAGTTAAAACAATCTGCTAGAAGATAAAATTGGTGAAACTCCTGACACAAATGTAGGCAAAAATTTGAACAGAACCCCAGATACACAAGAAACTGCATCAAGAATGAACAGATGGGATCATATTAAAATAAAAAGCTTCTGCACAGCAGAAGAAACCACCAGTAAAGATGTTGGTGAGAATGTAAACTAGTGTAACTGCTAAGGAAATCAGGATGGAGATTCCTCTTTTTTTGTGGGGGTGGTTACCAGGAACTGAACTCAGGACCTTGTACTTGTCAGGCAGGTGTTATGCCACTGAGCTATATCCCTGGCCCCAACACTCCTCAAACATTCCTCAAAACTAGAAATTCCACTTGACCCAGATATTCCCCTGCTATGTATCCTTAAAGAGTTAAAGACATCACATTACAGTGATACATACACACCCATGCTTATAGCAGCCCAACTCATAAATAGCTACCTCTTGGAACCAGCCTATATGTCTATCAACAGATGAATGGTTAAAGAAAATGTAGTTGAGTGGTATTTACCTGCAATGAAATACTATTCCACAACAGAGAAGGCTAATCTTGAGTCACCTGTAGGAAAAGGGATGCACCTTGAGACCATAATGTTAAGTGAAGTAAATCCGACACATAAGCTTAAATAGTGCATGATTTCTCTTATATAAGATATCTGAAATAGAAATAAAGTGCAAAATGGAGAAAATCGAGAACCTATAACAAATGATGCTGGAAAAACTGGATACCCACTTGTAGACAATTAAAACTAGATTCCTATCTATCATTCTCTATAAAAGTAAGTTCAAAATAGCTCAAAGATGTAGGTATATAGCCTGAAAGTTTGAACTTGCTAGAAGAAAGGAAAAACAAAGTCAGAAGCTCAGGCAAGGACTTTCTGAATTTGACTTCAACAGCATAGGAAATAATTGCAAGAATCAACAAATGGAACTATGTTGAAGTAAAAAGTTCCTGCACAGCAAAGGACACACACCAACAAAGAGACATGCCACATGAGAGAAAAATCTTTGCTAGCTACTTTTCCAACAAAGGGTTAAAATCTAAACTATATAAAGAACTCAATAACAATGACAAAAAGTCTAATCACTAATTAAACATACAAACTAAACAGATGCATCTCCAAAGCGGTACAAATAGCCAATCATCTTTAGCCATTAGGGAACTGCAAATCTAAAAACTACATTGTGCGTGGGGGATATAGCTCAGTAGCACACCTTGCCTGGTGAGGTAGTGAGTTTGAATCCTGTACACAAAACCCCAAAAAACAACAAAAAAACCACACTGAGACTCCATTTCACCCCAGCCAGAATGACTATATCAAGAATATAAAAAACAATTAATGTTGGTGAGAATGCAGAGGTGAAAAAAGGAACTGTTTCTAATGCACTACTAGTCGGAATGTAAATTACTATGGAAATCAGTAAAAAGGTTCCTCAAAAAACTAAAAGTAGAACTATCATATGATCCACGTATACCATGCTTTGGTATATACCCGAGGGAACTAAAGTCAGCACATGATGGGAACACTTGCATACCCGTATTTATTGGAGCAGAACTCACAACAGCCAAGATATGGAGCCATCCTAAGTGGTTGGACAAATAGAGAAAACATGCTGTAAATATACAAAATGAAGTATATGCAGACATAAAGAAGAATAAAATTACATCATTTGCAGGAAAATGGATCAATCTGGAGGTCATAATGTTAAGTGAAATAAGGCAGACGTGGACGAGTATCACATTTTCCCTACTATGTGGAATCTTGTAAAGAAAAAAACATGAAAGTTGAAGGGAGACTATTACTAGACAAGAGGAAGGGAATAAGAGGAAGGAACGGTAAGAGAGGGCTCAGGGGAGGGAAGGGTATGATCAGCACATGTTATGTGCTTGTATGAAAAATACCACATACATCTTACTTAGTATTTTATAAAATAATTTTAAAATTCTAAGAACATGCTAATGCCAAATAAGGGTTAAAAGACTGTACTATGCTGCAATTACAAATGGGATACTTCACATTGAAGAAATGGATGGTTCTCAACAGACACCTTCACAGGATATGATTTCTAGCTAGGACTCTCAAAAGATATGAACCTAGTGTCATACCCTAAATCAGTCAGACAAATTCCCTGTTTTGTCTAATTTCCAACTTCTTGTATAGTGAAATCAATATAATTGATTCAATTTATAGCACATCTTAAACATTAAAGCTCTTACTATTTTATCATGACTGTTTCCTGGTTTAGGATAAGGTTGAGAGACTTATAACAAAACAAATCTAGGACCAATAGGCTAAAGTAAACACTTGTCAGAAAACTTTTTATAGCAGACATGTCAAATAAAGAAATATGTTGCCTTCCTAAAAGATGCTTTTACTTGAGAGGTTACACTATATTATTTCTTAAGATGCTTTCTCGTTTGCAATCTCATATAATACAAAAGGGAAATTATAGAGAACAAGTCAGTGATGGTGAACCTTTTAGAGTTTTAGTGATAACAAACAGCCTGCTATAGACACATGTCACAGGTTCAGCACCACTGGGATAAGCAGAGAAATCTTCATTGACCCCAAGATAAAACTAGTGCACAATTTGTTTAAGTGGGTTATCTGACTCCATTAGCTCTGCAAATTTCTTAACACGATATAATTGATGAACCAGATACACTGGTGCATCCCTGTAATCCCAGCACTTGGAAGGCTGAGGCAGGAGGTGCACCATGAGGTCAAGGGCAGCCTGGGCTACATAGTGAGCTCAAGGCCAGCCTGAACTATATAGCAAGATTCTGTCTCAAAAACTATATATATTTCATGTTGGAGTTAATAATGAAAATTAGAACCAGCTATCACTCTATTTAGTAAGGATGTCTACTTCCCTCCTCACATAGCTCAAGCCAATTCATCCTTCAGTGTCCTGAACAAATCCTTCCTTTGCCATGAAAACTTCAATATACCTAGTTCATGAGGAGTTATTACTTACCCTGAATTCATGGTCTTTATTATTTTTACTAACCAACTGTTATATAACCCTTCTTAAATTGTTTCAATTTTCCATGCTGCATAAATCTTAGCTATTCAATAACAATAAAGCAGTAACCATATCTTAATATTGCTTTGTATGTTCCATAGCAACTAATATAATCCTGCATTTTGACTACAGAACTGCTTTCAATAAAAATAAGAAATTACAGACTACTTTTAAAAGTAGAAAAGTAAACTTTGGCAGAAGAAAGCACAGATAAAAAGGACATGCAAGTAAAAATTATGTACAGGTTAGTAGCTAGCCAATCCAGCATTTAGAAGAAAGAGGAAGGAAAAGGAGAGAGGGAGGGAGAAAGGAACAGCAAGAGGAAGAGAGAATATGTATGAACAGGAAAAAGAATGCAAGTCTACCAGTTACAGAAAGCAAGAGTTCTAGGCCAAGCTCCACACACTCTTGCAACATCACTGGGAAAGATGCACAACAGGGTCAAGAACCAACAATATGGGGAACAGTCAGGGGATACTGCCAGATTCTGAGAAAAGAAAATGCTACCAGTCTTCGAAGTGGAGTGACATTACAAGATTCTTTACACATGTTTAATTCTATCTTTTGGCACTTGATAGACGTCTTCAAATATCAACTCCCACTGACACCAGATGGTATCTGGTAGAGCCTAATGTTGGTGCATGGCCAGCAAGCAAAGTAAGTAGTTATTACTCATAAGACCACAATCACTTTGGAAAGCATGTAGTCCTTTAAGTGGCTTAAAAATAATTATGGCTTCAGTACTTTTTCAACTCCTATGCATTAAAATGGTAATAAAAGTTCAAAAGAATTTAAGAATAGCATCTTGATAGTTTTATCTACTTAGAATATTAAGTCTAATTTTAAAACAGTTTCCATCATATAGAATATATTTGAATCTGAAATTTACACTAGCTACATGAGTATTTATTAGCATGCAATATAACAAGAAGAGTTATTTCAAAAACTAAGCATCAAGGAACAGTATGTAAGATAATTATAGGATAAACTAAAATAATGGAAAAACTGGGCATGGGGCCACTTTAGAGGCACCATTTATAAACTGATGAGGACCTATCTTGGATTGCTGGCAGTCAGAAAGAAGACAAGAAAAATGATGAAGCATGTAATAAGGAAAGTTTAAGCCTGATAGACTAATGTTACCTTTCACAGAACCAGAAAAATTGAGAAATTTGATTCAAATTTATTGTAAAAACCACCAATATATTCTAAACCTGTTCCTATACACTTCTTGGGAGAAGATATTTTCAAGACTTTGAGCCTTTTACTAATATACACCTTATGAAATAGAAATTGGAAGCAGTTTTAACACCTGGTATCCAGAGTTGGTACTGAGATAGAGTACTTTTTAATTTTATTTTGAAGATTTTAAAGATTTTTTTCAGTTACAGCTTTTATGATTGGGTATTTTTTTTAACATTCCTCTATCTACAATACTGACTAAAAATGAGAACAAAAATAGCATCCAAAATTTAGTATTCCTTTTTCCTCATATCCAAAGAAGCTATTTCTTGTTTGAATAATTAGAACAATGAAAAATGAGTCTTAAAAGCAATCAATTACTGTTATAATAAAAAATGAAAAATCAATATGGTAAAATTTTCATTAATCATATTCTACCAATAATGAATCTGAAATCACGTATTGGAGGTAAATGTAATTGTGGCTTAACCAGAAGTTTGAAATATGTTTTGCTTTGAAAAATCTTTAGCTATCACTAAGGAAATATCTGACCATTAGCTTTAATTATCAAGGCTCAATAAATCAGAGTCCTTTCACTGAATTTTTTGCCAAGTTTTAAGTGGAACAGAGAAATAACTGTAATCTAAATTCATTCACTCAACAAATATTTAAGTGCCTTTTCTTATTTATAGCTTTTTATTCACGACGTACTGTGAAAACAGTTTATTTTCTCTCAATCAACCTCATTTTACTTGTTAATACCATCTCACTTAAGGAAAAAAATGTCCCTAAGAAGTATTAGTTTAATGCTTTAGTTAAGTAGCAACCAAACCAACCCAGAAGCAATATCAACACTGGATGAATCTGGCTATCTTCCTTTCCTTGTGTTGGTCCCAAGTATGCTTACTACACTCACGTAAGCACTTTACATAGCAGAGGGTCATTCTTCAAACAAGGGTATCTTATCTCAGCTTATTAGACTAAGCTTTACTTGTCCAGATATTTTTAGAGTCTCAAGATATGTGAGACCTTACTTATCTATAGCACTGCATTATGATTTTTTTGAAGAAAACAGAGCATGTTGTTTTCTTATACTTTCATTTTATCCTTTGTCAAAAATACTTTCTAAAAACCTAAATAAAAATGTATCACTTTGCTATTCAATAAAAAATTAGGAAAAAAAACTACTCCTTTTCAATGCATTATAATAGTGATCCCCACATTTTCGGTTTCTCACTTCCTCATTGGTTAGTATAAGACATAAACTAAGATTTGATAAGCAAACAGCACAGTCTTTACTTCAAAAGTCAACAACCAAAATATAAGCACAGGGAATGCTTCCTAACCAATTCAGTAAGACTAGCATTGCCCCAATACCAAAACCAGACAAACATATGACAAGAAAACTAATGATCAATCTCTCATGGAAATACATGCTAAAATTAAATCCTCAACAAAATATTAGCAAATTGACTCTAACAACATACAAAAAGAATTATATACTAGGAACAAATGGGATTCATTTCAGATATTCAAGATTGGTTGTACATTTGAAAACCAATAAACATAATTCATCATAACAGGCTAAAGAAACACCACACAATCATTTCAAGAGATCCAGAAAAAGCATCTGAAAAAAGCCAATGCCCATTCATGACAAAAACTCTTAACAAACTAGGAATAGAAAGAGATTTCCTGTATAAAAAATATCTACAAAATACCTACAGCTAACATATTAACGGTGAAAGCCGAAAACCATTCACACTAAGGGGATATCCAGGAACAAATCATGGATATCCCCTATCACCACATCATACTGGAAGTCCTAATTAATACAATAAGACAAGAGAACTAAAAAGGTATACAGGTTGGGAAAGAAAAATGAACTGTCTTTGTTGACAGGTAAAAGATTGTCTAGGTAGAAAATATCAAAGAATCAGCAAAATAACTTGGACCTAATAAATTATAGCAAGGTTGTAGGATACAAAGCTAATGTGTATAAAAGTCAAGTGCTTTCCTACATACCAATAGTGAACAAGTGCAATTTAATATTAAGAAAAATATCATTTACATTGCAACCCAAAAATGAAATACTTAAGCATAAATCTAAAAAGCTCTGTATAAGATTTATACAAAGAAAGCCAAAAAAGAGATAAAAGTGATCAAAAAAGAAAGAAAGAAATGGAAATACATTTCATGCTCATGGATAATGTTTTTAGGCCTCTACTACAAAATACCATAGACTAGATATAACAACAGAAATTTCCCTCTTTTTAATTTTGAAAGCTGCAAGCCACGTTCAGTTTCTAGGGATCGCCATGTCTCATGCTGCAGACTGCTGAATTCTGCTTGTCTTCAAATGGCAGAACGTTGGAAAGATTTCTCTTGGGCATCTTTTATAAAGGAACTAGTCTTACTCATGGGTGCTCCATTCTCTGGATCTATTCACCTCCCAGAGGCCCTACAGTAACACACAGGGGTTAGGGTTTCAACATAGGAATGCAGTGGGAGAAGGGCACAAACATTCATTCCATAACGGGTAGAAGAACTCGATTTTGTCAATACCTGAATTATTTCTCAATCTGACTTACACAGTCAACACAATCCTAGTTAACCAGCAAATTATTTTGTAAATATCAACAAATTGATGGTAAAGTTTACACAGAGAGGAAAAGGTTCACAATAGTCAATGCAATACTGAAGAAGCAAGTTGGAGTACTGACATTATCAAACTTTAAGATAATATAAAGCTACCGTAATCAAGACAATGTGGTACTAGGAGAGAACAGAAAAACGAATTAGTGAACACAACAGACATCTGGACATAGACCCACAAAACTATAATTAATAATCTTTGACAAAAAGGGGCAAATCTATGCAATGGGGAAAAATAAGTCTTTCAACACCCAATGGTGGAATCGAACATCTACATAAAAAAGAATATAGACAGTATAAACCCTTCATAAAGACCAACTCAAAATTGGTCATAGATTTAAAAGTAAAATTCAAAACTATAAAATGCCTAGAAGGTTAAGAAAAGGAGAAAATAAAAATCATCTTGGGTTTGGCAATGACCTTTTTTAATCTTATGAAAAACTAGTCGATTAAGTTGGATTTCATTAAAAGTTTACAACCTTAAGCTCTGTGTAGACATGGAAATGAGAAGACAGGTGTAGACTGGGAGAACTACTTGCAAGACTATTAGGTGACAGCATTAAAGTGTGAAAGAGGAAGAAATTAGTCCAACAAAAGGGGAATTAGGAAGGGGTGAGGAGGGAAGGGAAAAGAAAAAAATGATGAAAGAAGGATAAAATGGAAACAAAGCTTTGTAAATGAGAAGGGGAGGAGTTGAAGGGAGGTAAGAGGATTGGAAAAAAAAAGGAACCCAGGTATAGCATGTTTAGGTACAAATTTCCTATGATGAATGTGATCATTATACGTATCTAAATTGTACCAGTGAACTTAATTTTAAAAAGTATGACCCATATCATAGCATCAAAATTACCTGCAACTTATAAGAAATGCAGACTTTTGGTCCCATCTCTGAGCTAACTAATCAGATTTTGGTTTTTAACAAAGTACTCAGGTAATTAGAATATCTGAGAAAGGCTGAGGGCTGTGTTCTAGGAGATTTAGTTTTATAAACAAAGGAAGCAAGGTCCAAAAAGTCAAATAGGCCAAGTTTTTTACTAATGAAGAAGAGATGGGGATGCAAAATTAAATTTGGAAAGTTGTTGGAGCAGAGGGAGGGAAGGAGGGAGGGAAAGGAAGGGGAGGGAGACAAGTTTTAGTGTCACATGTATTATTAAAGTGATAAACTAGTATTACGATGTTTTAATATATTTTTTATTTTAAAGAGAAAACAAAACAAAGATAAAAACAAAGCAACACATCATTTTTTACTTTAACAGTAGAGAAAACATTTTAATTTATCTTGTCCTTTAGCAAAAACTTTGCCAGCTGTACTTAGTCTGTTAAGTTTAATTCCCTACAGTTAGCAGTAGTCTCAACACAGATCGTTTTGAGTCCTGGCTCTGCCATTTACAAAGTGCTAAGGGCCTTGAACTCTCTGTATCTCTGCAGTTTAACCTATTTCGCCTTGCCATTTGTGAGGATTAAATGAGGTAAAATGGCATAAAGCCCAGTACATAAAAACTCAAAAATATTTACCTTTGTGTGAAAAGATTTTAAAAGTTTTTTTTAAGTAGAATGAGCCACAGATAAAGGACTATCCTATTTTATTTTATTTATTTATTAGCAGTACTGGGGATCAAACTCAGGACCTTGCGCTTGCCAGGCAGGCGTTTATTCCACTGGACTACATCCCTAGCCCTATCCTATTTTAATACAACTGGAATTCTTTCACCTTAAAGGACAGTACTTAAACCAAGTCTGGATTTCTGCCACTTTTCTTTGTATGAACTTATTATTTTGCATGACCACAGAATCCATCATGTTTATGCTTGTAAAAAAGCGCTTTGTTGAATCTGAAGAGAGACTGCTAAGGTCTTTAACATAATCAATAACTAAATCTAAATGTTAGTTTTTAAAACTCAGCAGAACAGAAGAAACTCTGGAAATAAAATGTAGATATACCTTAGTCATTCTCCTTGTATCAATATTCCAAATAGCCTAAAAGTATATTTAACTAAATTGCCTTAGAGCCTATAAAGTCTGGAGGCAGCAATATATTTTCATTTTCTTTTGCTACCAAAGGATGAAGGAGGACAGAAAAACACAATTCTCAGAGTTCAAAAAGTCTACTTGCATTCAATCTGTCTCCTAAGAGGGATAAAACTGTTCTCTTGTCGTTCTTTGCAATTGTCATTTCTCTGGATTACTGCACAGTGTTTGAGGAAAAGTAAAATGCCTCAGTCCCAAGCCTTTTATTATTGCCCACATTCCCCCTCCCCATGAATGTGGCTTCCTTGTTTGTTCTACCAAGTAACCCAAGCTAATTTTGTGTAGCAATCTGCAAATATCTGTGCATCATTACATATGTGCTTTACAAATGGTTTGAGTATGACTCCAGGAGTTCATGTGAGGCATTAAGAGGGTAAAACTTAATTCAGCCATATATGTACAAGTGGGGCTAGGGGAGGTGATCAGGATCACAGAAGGTCATCAGGGTGGGGTCTCACAATTGCATATTGGTGACTTTACAAGAAGACTGTGACACAAATGTTCCCTGTCTCTTGTGGTGTGGTAACCTGTGTCCTCTTATAACTTTGCCAAGAATAAGTTTGTTACCATATACAAGCTCTGGATATTGGGCCAGAACTATGAGCCAAAATAATTGTCTTTTCCTAAGTTTTCCAGCCTCAGGGAATTTTGTTACAGTAATAAAAAAAGGGACAAATGCAATTATCCATAGGAATTGTCCATTTTACGAATCTCTACTTTCCTTAGAATCTACTATGAATTTTAAATAATCACAAATTCTTTGTAACTCTTTAACACATTATTTCTCAAGTTCTAGCATATGAGCTGGCCTTGTGAATTGCTTTGACCGTACCACGCAGGTAAGCTCAACTTACCAGTCTAGGCCTCAAGGGACCTTGAAACTCCTCCAGTGGCTCTCCTCAAATTCTTCTAAACAATCTGTTTGTTCTGTTAGAGATACATGGCCTGCTAATAGCCAAACCCAGCTGTTAGACATATAAACAAGATCCTCATAAAATATACAGACTCATTTAAGCCAACAGGAAACAGTAGCCATGAGGGTGACCTGGATGAGATTAGCAGATTAACAGTTGAGTTGATCCTAGCTTAAATTACGACCAGAGAACCATAAACAAAATTGTTATTTTAACTCACTAAAATTTGGAGTTTTTATCTCATGAGTGATATAGGATCTAAATCCTCAACCTTTATCTAAAGAAATGATTTGTATACAGGATAAAACTAATGAGTTATGCTATTACGTCTTCAATGAAATTAAATTTACTAGTGTGATCACAAACAGCTGACTAGTGATTGACCTAAAATAAATCAAGTATGACAATACAGGAAAAGCCAGTAACTTATAAGGTAACACAGCAAAAAATTTTGTTCTAACGGACAACCCCATGGAAGACTCACATTCTATTAAAAAACTTTTACTAGGACTAGGCATGGTGGTGTACCCCGATAATCCCAGTTACCAGGAAGGCTGAGGCAGAAGAATTCCAATTTTAAAGTCAGTATGGGCCAATTAGCGAGATCTTATCTCAAAAATAAAAACATAATAAAAGGGGCTGGGGTGTAGGTTAGTGGTACAGCACTCACCTAGCATGTGTGAGGACCTGGGTTCAATCCCCAATACTGCAAAAAAGAAAAAATTATCAGGTAAAATGAATGCAATAAAAACAATTTTAAAAAATGGGCCACCAAAGCTGCTAGTGTTTCCTGAACAACTTGCTATGTCTGCTTACCCCCTGTACTTCCCTGTGCCCACTTTAAAGTAAACTTGCATTGCCCACGGAAACCTGAGCATTTCTTTAAAACGTGAAAAGATTTAATATAGTCATACTTATTTCATCTGTAGTAACATGTTATAGCGGTTTTTAAAGTATCTAAGAACATTTCTAAAAAATCTGAGAGACAACAGCATTCTTGCCTTCTGACAGGAGCTAGTGATATTCTTAAACTTATAAATGAAAATTTGTTTACACATTTGTTACATCTTTACCATTTAGTTGTATGAGGATAAAAACTCTTTCATTTGCTACTGCCCCAACACTCAGCATACTACTTGCTATACAATGTGTTCAATAAATAACTGTTAAAATAGTATTTTCTGCATGGCACCATACTGGATTTATTCTCCAAGAAAATTAAGTAGTAAAGGACAACAAAACTAAATTCATCTCAGAGAATAAGAAAGTTCTATAGGGTCAATCACAAATCGTGACAACAGAATTCACCGCCTAAACATAAGCATCTAGTACTATCATTTTTCATAAGTAATTATCCAACAAATAAAACCTAGTGTCTATGTGTCAAGAGTATCTAGGAATAAGTTTGCTGCCTGGAAATAGGAACATCATCATATCACCTGCACTGTGACTTTTCACATAGGCTTTCTCATCGCTGGTATTTCTCTACATGAGTATTCCTCAGATTGCTGAAATACACTGAAATGGCATTTATACATTAACTTCAAAGGACAGAATTACAGTTTCTAGTGTAAGAATAACTGTAAAACAAAATTTTTAATAATAGTTGTAACAAGGCAGTGAAAAGTGGTAATAAGGATACTTATGGCAATATCATGAATGGAAAGACTACAATCAGATACAGATCAGGAAAAACCCTGTAAAACAGCAGTATTTAATGTGAGCATGTAAAGATACAAAGGATTATAACAGGAGGACACAGGCAGAAATGTACTTTTTAGACATACAACACAGAAACAAACCCACAGACAGGAAACTAGCATACATTCAAGGTAGGAAAGACAAATACAGTTTGACTGAGCTACATAAAGTAAAAGAGAAGAGTAGTGAAAGGAAATAATGGAAAGACAAATTAAGAACATAGACAACTGGCTGTGTTTTTCAGGATAAAAACTTCAACTCTGGAGAAAAGGAACAGTCAGATACAGTCATTTTTTAAAAAACCTTAAAATAAAAAAAATCAACTCACATAGGCAAACAAAATTAAAAATATTATTTATTTTTCAACAGATAAGACCCATCTACAATACTGCCTACAAAAAATGTTTTAAATGTAGACACAAGTAGGTTAAAAGTTGAAAAAAGGACAGAAAAAGATATAACATGCTAGTGCTGATAAAAAAAGGTAGACTGCTGGTATTATCAAAATTGCTTTTAAAGAAAATATTACCAAAGTAAAGATCATTTACACCACAAATAGGTCAATTCATCAAGAAGACATAATAATCTAAATGTTTCTATATTAGAGATAGCTTCAAAATAAAAAGTAACAGAACAGAAATGAATAATAAAAACGTCCTTTGTTACAGTCAGAAATTTCAATATCCCTCTTGATAACTGATAGAACAAGAAAATCAGTGTACATATAGAGCTTGAAGAATACCATCAATCAACTCAATCTCACTAAATTTTATAGAACATGCCACACTCACATAGCAGAATACACATTTTCAAGTATACAAGTCACATTTACCAAGACAGACATATTCTATGCAATAAGTCAAAATAAATTTAAAAGCATTCAATTCCTACAAAATATGTTTTCTAACCACAACTGAATTACATTACAAATCAGTAACAGGTATTTGGAAAATTATTAAATATTTAGAAACTATATATTTCTAAATAATCTGTGAAATAAGGTGAATATAATTCCAAGTAACTGCTCAAAATATAAAAGGAAAAATTAGAAAACTGAACTCAGTATAAATGAAAAAAATGAAAGATTAAAAGATGTAAAGTAGTACTTAGAAATTTATAGACGTAGACTACATAAAATTCACAATAAGCAAGCAGAAGAAAATGAGATGAGAGCAAAAACCAGTGAAACAGAAAAAAATATTGAGAAAAATAATGAAAATAAGAGCTGTGTTTTGGGGCCCACTAATAAAACTGAAAAACACTAGTTGTATTAGAAAAAGTAAGTAGCAATTGTTTAGAATAAGATTTTACTATAGATTCTAGACATTCAAAGAAGAGGTAGAAAGCTAGGCATGGTCCTCTTGTAGGTGTCTTACTCCAGCCCATTTACCAAATGACTCAGAAAGCTGCTAGTTTTGTTGGGGCCCAGAATAAGAAAATGCTCTGTAACAGGTCCAGGCTGCTCTGCCACCTTGTCTATTATGATCCAGCAGATCCTATGGTCCTTGAAGTGTCAGTGGCAGGTGGAGATGCTGTCTGGAGTCTCTGGCAGGTCCCCATAAGTGAATTGCAGCAGAGCCTTTAGGATTTTGAAGCAGCGCTCCGCCATCATCTACAGACAACTACTCTCCCTTTGAAAAACAGTTCTTGGCTTGCTCCTGGGTCTTAGTGGAAACTGAATGCTTGACCATGGGGTACCTGATCACCATGTGACCTGAGTTGCCTATCATGACCTGGGTATTCTCTGATCCACCGAGTCATAACGTTGGACCATGCACAGCAATAGTCTATCACTAAATGGAAATGGTATGTTATGGTTCATATCTAGATGCCCTCCCAAAGCCTCATGCAGTCATACAGCTGGATTCTAGAGTTTTTGATTGACTCATGGTCCAAAGGGATTATGGGTGTGAGTGCTGTACCCACCATGCACTTGGAAGCCTGCATACAGTATCAGGGAAAGAGGCTTGCTTGTTGCTGCTCCTCCCTTTTTGCTTTTGCTACATTTGCAGTTTTTTTTGCCACCACGCACTGTTCTCCTCTGCCATGTGCCACCCTGCCTTGGAGGCAGCCAAGTATGGACCGAAACCTCCACAAACTGTGAGCTAAATAAACCTTTCCTTTCTTAATTTTGGGCATTAGGTATCATGTCTCAGCAATGAGAGAAAAGTAACTAAGACATGGTATATAAGTGATCAGGCCAGAGCAGATCCATAAGGTACAAGAAAAATTACACGAAGAAGTTGCCTACATGCCCATGCCTCCTACTCCTGCCATACTGCCTTCTGCATCACACCATTGCCTTGACAGTATGACACTGTCAGAGGAAGTGAAGTCTAAGGCCTAAGTTTATGGATGGTTCTGCACGTTATGTGGGCACCACTCACAAGTGGACAGCTGCAGCATTATAGCACCTTTCCAGAACATCCCTGAAGGACAATGGTAAAGGGAAATCTTCACAGTGGACAAGATTTCAGGCAGTGCATCTGGCAGTACATTTTTCCTGGAAGGAAAAATAGCCAGATGTGCAATTGTACACTGATTCATGAGCTATAGTCAATAGTCTGGCTGGATGATCAGGAACTTGGAAGGAACTTAACTGAAAAATTGGTGACAAAGATATCGGGAGAAGAGGCATGTGGATAGACCTCTCCAACATGTCTATATCTATGTTCCTGAATATACACTTTGAAGTTATATGTAATGCAACAATCATTGTTGGTTCCCTGTCACCTTGTCTGTAACTCAGTTTTGATTGTACTATTCTTATGCTACTTTGTGTCTATTTGTTAATTGTTTTTGTTCTTTTACTTTAAAAAAAAAAAGGATGTAAAAGTATTTGTTTCCCATGTAAACACTCACCAAAAGGTGACCTCAGCAGAAGAAGACTTTAACAATCATGTGGATAAGATGACCAATTTTCTCCTTTAGCCACTCCATCACTGCCCAATGGGCTCACAAACAGAGTGGCCATGGTGGCAGGTATGGCAGTTATGGAAGAAGTCAGCAACATGGACTCCCACTGGCTACAGCCACTGCTGAATACCCAATATGCCAGCTGTGAGACCAACATTGAGTTCCCAATAGGGCTCCATTTCCCAGGGTGATCAATCAGCAACCTGGTGGCAGGCTGATTATCATGGAAAGGACTGAACTTTGTCCTTACTGACACTTTTTGTCCTTACTGTACTTTGTCCTTATTCTGGATATGGATTTACCTTCCCTCCACATAATGCTTCTGCCAAAACTACCATCTGTGGACTCACAGATTGCCTTAGCCACCATCATGGAATTCCACATTGCATTGCCTCTGACCAAAGAACACATTTTACGGCCAAAGAAGTGAGCTAAGGGGCTTACACTCATGGAATTCACCACGTTCCTCACCATCCAGAAGTGGCTGGATCGACAGAAAGGTGGAATGGCCTTTTGAAGACACAGTTACACTGCCAGCTAGGTGACAATACCTTGCAGGGCTGGGGCAAGGTTCTTCAAAAGGCTGTATATGCTTTGAATCAACTGCTATATGGTACTGTCTCTCTCATAGCCAAGTTTCACAGTTCCAGGACATCAAAGAATGGAAGTCGGAAGGGTGAGCTACTAACAAAATTTTTGCTTCTTGTTCATGCGATCTTATGTTCTGCTGGCTTAAGAAGTCTTAGTTCTAGAAGGGCCAAGGCTTGCACCAGAAAGCATAATGATACCACTAAACTGGAAGCTAAGACTGCCTCTTGGTCATTTTGGCCTCCTTACGCCTCTGAGGAAACAAGCTAACGTGAAAGTCACAATGCTATCGGGGGTGACTGACCCAGATTATTAAGGGTAAATTAGACTATTACTCCAGGAAATGAAAGGAAAAATATACTTGGAGTGCAAGAGATCCCTTAGAGAGCCTCCTGGTGTTACTGTGCCATTACTAAAGTCAATGAGAAAATACAATAACCTAATCCTAATCATGCTATAAAATACTTTTCTATCTCCTATAAACAATAAATTATTTAAGCTTACATTAAAGATCAATTTTAAAATGTGTATGAGAATACACTAGCTTTTCAAAAATCATTTTGGAAATATAGAAGCAGAAAATTTTGGATAAAAATGGAAAAAACTATGGACAAGCTCAGGTAGACCCGGGAACTTAGCTATCTTTTGTCAACATATTACAATCCAATTCCTGACAAAAATAAATGTAGTTATCCAATGCAAAATTGGTAAGTGTGAGGCTTTATTAACACATATAATCACAAAAGATATCTACAATTATAAAATAGTACAAGTTGTCTTAAGAGGCTTTTATGATTTGCAACCGTCAAAGCTCCAGTTTTTCCTCAGACACTATTGCACATGGTGATGAAGTTCCACTCCAGTTCTCCAAACCTATTTAAGCAGTAGGTGTTAATTATCCTCTCTTCTGTATCATTTTCCCCTCTATTAAATCACTGCCCCCAGCATCACTCATCTTTTAAAGGCAAAACAACAAACCTTTCTGTTAGTCCTACTTCTCTCGTCAGCCATCCCCTCCCTCTTGTGATGTCTCTGTCCATCTTATGGCAAAATTCTTTCAACTTAAGTTTCTCCTGCAATTCTCACTTAATCTGTTGCATGCAGTTTCATTACCGGTATTGTACCAAAGCATCTCGCCAAGGTCAGCTGTCTGTTACAGCCAATAGTTAATGTTCAGGCCTCTTCTCATTCAACCTATTAACATCTGATACAGTAATTTACTCCTTTAAACACTTTCTTAATGTGGCTTCCAGTTTACCTGAAGTTCATGGGTTTTCTCCTGCCTTATTCTCAATCTCCACTTCTCGTACACACTATAGGACTTAGACCTTAGATTTTCTCTTATTTTTATTTCTAAATGTGAGATATAGTTATGTCTAATTTAAAGAACCCACATGCTGTACAATCATTCTCAAACAATCATTTATGGGTAATTCCAATATTACTTGGTGAAGCAGCTAACAAATGAAAAACATTCAAACACACAAAAAGTAAAAATAAGTGACTTAATTTTCAATAAATTATTGCTACATTTCTTTAGGTCAATATGACTTTAGGAATCACTTAAAATTAAAAACATAGCTAAAATGATGAAAAACAAAATACGTATTCTTTATTCTAGTCATTAATTATATTAGAAATTAACTTAAATACCATGCTGAGTATTACACAAAAAATGCAAATCTCAGCTTTGTCTATAGTCCTAGTTCATGGGCTTAAAAATATACCAATAATATCTGCATTAATATTTATTTCTATGACAAAAATACATTTGCCAAATAAACACTTCCCCTGAAATGCTTTAAAAATAACACTTATTTCAAATCTCTTTTATAGTAACTATCATTTACCCTCAACAATTTCATAAAAATAATAATTACTATTTTAAGCAACAGTTTCTAGGGCTGGGGATATAACTCAGCAGCACAGTGCCTACCTGGCAAGCACAAAGTCTTGAGTTCGATTCCCAGTACCAAAAAATCAAAATAGTTTCTGGTCTAACATGGCTGTCAAATAACAGATTTTCAGTGAGTGAATTTAATGGATTTAAAATTAGTTGGACAGTAGGCATAGGAGCAAGCACTGTAGTCTCACTCACCCAGAAGACTGAGGGGAGAGAACCACTTAAACCCAAAAGTTCAGTGCTAGCCTAAATAACATAGCTAGACTCTGAATGAAGAAATGAATGAATGAATGAATGCTGCAGAACTTATAAATCTATCCCTACTAGTATAAGAAACATTAAAATTCAACTGATGGCAGGTCATTAATACCAACTTTCTATATTCAGACTACAAAAAAATTTGCATTTCCCTTCAATTTTAAAAAATAAAACTAAGTTTTTATGTAAAAACTTATAAAGAAATGATTTATTTTGTTCCCTTATGATAATTAAATAATTACTAACAGTGATCTACTGTATACAAGGTACATGGTGGTTGACTACCTCTATCACAATGAAAATCTTCTATTTGCAAGCAAAAGTAATATATTTATAATAGAGTAATCCATAATAATGCATTAGCCCTTCATTGCTCCAGGATTTCCCCTCTCAAATGAGGTGGCATGCACTGCTTGCCTCTGCCACAGCAAGTGTTAGAAGCACACAGAGTATAACAAGGCTTTTAAAAGTATACCTCATCTCTCCTGAGGGTTCATTACCAGTTTTCCAGTTCTGAAAAACTAAAGTGCACCTTCCTTTCTACTACTAAGCGTATGAAATGCCTATGTAAAGACTCAAACAGTTTTACCTCCAAGATCTGCATCTTGGAAATGCTCCTTTCTGACTTAAACATTTTGTCCCTTTAGTTTATTATTATAAAATTTCTTTGGCCTTACTACACTCCTGAAGTCCTTCACTCTCCTTTATTTTCAAAACCATTACTATGTTTTTGGCTTTGCCTCCCTTCCTACTCACTAGCATTTCAGAGTACTCCTCAGAGGTCTATCCAGACCATAGGGCCTGAGCTCCTGGTCCAAAGAGAACAATCGTAACAGAGTGCAGCACATTAAATCCTCTCTCATCATACC
Source organism: Dinomys branickii (assembly GCA_004027595.1). Lineage (NCBI taxonomy): Eukaryota > Metazoa > Chordata > Mammalia > Rodentia > Dinomyidae > Dinomys > Dinomys branickii. The sequence continues at coordinate 224,268 of PVLD010000267.1, read as the reverse complement.
TACAGCATCCTCTTCTGTCTCCCCTTGTCTTTCTATTCTTCAAACATATGTCAAGAGTTCACAGTATTGTTACATTACAGGTCCTTCTACACCGTCTCCTCTTCTCAAATCTATGTATTCCCAGATCTCAAACTATCTCCTCTACATGATCTGCATAACAACACTAAAACCCCTGGCAATATTTAGCTCTGTGCTATCAGTTGGCCAGATGCTCCAAATGGTATCTTATCTTTTAACACAAAATCAACATATCCAAAATCAAATTCATCATTCATGACTTTACACTCTTTCCCCAAAATGAAACTTACGCATTTTGTGGATTTCACTATTTCTATTGAGAGCACCAAATCAGGTAGGATTTGAGATCACCTTTAAATTAAAGCAAATTTAAAGTACTAGACTCTCTTGATCAGTTCAGTCAATTTTTCATCATTTGCAAATTCCTGGTAAAGTATCCGCCTTCTCATCACAAGGATTCAACACTGCCATCTTCATTCAGTTCCTCGGACACTACAGTAATCTGATACACTGCACGCGGCTTGAACTCTGGAATCACTTCTCAACTCCAATCAAATCAAGTAACTTCCATTTCTCTCTATCTTGGGGAAGCCTGAGTTGGGAGTGGGCATAAGGCCATTAAACTTTGGCTACTGTTATAAAAAAAAATTTGTCACAGATTAAACTTAAAACTTTGTTCTTAGCCACCTCAAAAAATGTGAATTATATCTCTCACAGGGTTCTGAGGATTATATCACATATGTAAGATGCCTAGCATGAACAGGTGCTCAAAATACTTTCCAAAATTGACAGATACTACATAACAAATCCATTAAGCTCAGAAAACACTAAGTAGGATAAATACCATAAAATCTACTACTAGTTATATGACATTCAAAAAGACAGAGTAAATCTTGATGGAAGCCAGCGAAAAACCATTTTATCTACAGATGGACAAGGGTAAGATTACAGGGGACCCTCATTATTAACCATGTAAACAAGAGTGAAGTAAAATGTTTAAAGTATCAGAAGAAAAAATAGCAACCCAGAATTTTGTACTCAGTTATTCTTTAAAAGTGAAAAAGAAATAAAGCTTTTCCCAGAAAAATAAAAACCAAAGCAATTTGTCACTAGTGAACATGCCTTGCAAAAAAATGACAAAGTTGAGTTCTTTAGAAGGAAACAAAAATAATTCAGTATAAACTAGAAACTCAGATCTACAGAGCTAAGGTAAATGTTAGAGAATGAATAAATTAAGGTAAAAGACAATCTTTATATTTCTGAGGCCAAGCATGGTGGTGCAAGTCTATAATCTCAGCTCTCACGAGACTGAGGCAGGAGGCTTCCTGAGACTTTGAGGACAGCCTGGGCTACACCGTGAGTTCAAGGCCAGACTGAACAACATGGTGAAACTACAAAGGTAGGCTCTGTCTCTAAAGAAACAATAAAAAATCTTCATATTTCTTATTCCTATCTGACTCCAACAGATAAACGTTCATTCAAAATAACATTAAAGTACAGCACAATAAGGACGGTGAAATGAATGGCAGCAATGTTACAAAGGACGAAAGGGATTAATTGGGAACCCTGTCATAAAGTATCTGTACTACCTGTTAAAAGGCATTAGTGATATTTAACCACAGACTTTGATTACATTGTAATTGTATCCTGCAAACTCTTAGGCAAGCATTAAAATTTTTTTAAGAATATGACTGATATTTTAAGAGTGGAGAGAAAAGTGAAGCCATATAAAATGCTCACTTAAGGAAAGCAAAAAGGAAATATTTCTTTAAAAAGGAAGCAAAGGGGCCAGGGATATAGCTCAGTGGCATAAGCACCTGCCTGGCAAGTGCAAGGTCCTGAGTTCAATTTGCAGTACCAAAAAAAAAAAAAAACAAACAAAACCGAAGCAAAGTGCAGTGCAATAAATACAAAAGTTACAAATAGTTATTAATCCAACTGGATCAATAACCACTTTAAACATGGTCTAAATACACCAATGGTAGAGTGCTTGCCTAGCATGCATTAAGCACTGACTTCAATCCTGGTACCAAAGAAACAACAAAAAAAAAATATACTACTTAAAATACTGCCTGTGCGCTACATATCTGTAATACTAGCACTACAAAGGCTGAGGCAGGAGGCTTGCTACCGGTTCAAGGCCAGCAAGAACTGCAGAGGGAAACCTTGCCTTAAAAAAAAAAAAAGACTACCAGTGGATAAAAGCTATTTACAAATACATTTTCTACAATAAGCTCAATTTTAATATAAAGACATTGACAGATTAAAAATAAAAAGCATGAAGAACGATATACCACTCTAACATGAACCTTAAAAAAAACTAGAAATAGCTGTATCAATTTTAAACAAAGACTTCTGAGCAAAGTAAATAACTAGGGCTTTAAAAAATTATTATATTATGACAAATTCTCCAAAACAACATAACAATCTTTAATGTACATGCTGTTAACAACAAAGCATCAAAACATGAGTCAAAAGAAAACGATGGAACTACAAGAAGAAACGGCTGAATCTACCACTACAGTTGGAGACTTCAATGTAACTTTATTAGTAATTGACAGATCCAACAAGCAGAAAATCAGTAAGGATATGGTTGAACTAAGTAACATCATCAATTAATAGGATCTAATTGACATATCTATAGTACGTCACCCAAGCCTATAAAGAACACTCAAAACAGACCACATTCTGTACCACGATGTACACTTGAAAAAAATTATAAGAATAGAAATCATACTACATATACTCTCAGATCACAATAGAATGAACTACAGAGCAATTGCAGAAAAACAGATGAAAAAATCCAAAATTATCAGGCTATTAAACACCACGCTTCCAAAAAACATATAGTTCAAAGTCTCAAAAGAAGTTTTAAAAATATCCTGAACTAAATGAAAGTACAAGTTATCAAAATTTGTGTCATTTGTCAAAACCAGTAATTAGAACAAAATTTATTCAATTGAATGCATGTATTAAAAAGAAGGATCTAAAGTTAATAATCTAAGAAAATTATTAAAAGAATAATAAGCCTGTAGCAAGCAGGGAAAAAAAGTACCAGGAAACACTAGGATGGGGCAAAGGATACAGCTAAATGGTAGAGAATTTGCCTAGTGTCCACAAGGACCTGGGTTCAATCCCTGGCACCCAAAGTGGGAGAGAGTGCTAAAAGCACAGAAATCACTAAAATTGGAAACAATAATCAGTAGAGAAAAAAAAAAAATCAATGAGATCAAACAAGGGTTCTTTGAAAATACCAACAAAACTGCTAAATTTCTAGCCACATACTACGATGTATCTCACACAGTTTTTATTTTGGTTTTCAAAAAATGAGTTACTCTTCATCCTTCCCTAAAATACAAAATACTTTATTTGTTCTCTCCTTTTGCTTCATCTTTCCACAATTCCCTGTCATAATCTCTAGGACACATGTTACAGAATTTTAGATATAAAAAAGATATAAGACCACAAATATCTTTTTATTTTTTTATTTTAAGGAGAATAATAAAAAATAGCAAAATACCAGCATAAGACAAAAACAAAACAAAGCAAGAACAATATGAATGTTATAGGATTTCAGAACAAAGCCCCCATGTGTAAATATCGTATTGTCTGCCTAGTGTAAGAACCTGAAAAAATAAATAAAACCCAAAACGTACAATAGATACTGCAAAAGGGAAAGAAATTGCTCAAAGGAAGGAACAACTGGGATGAGGGGGAGGTGAAAAACATCTCTTTAAAAGACTGGAAAACAAGATAACTTATGTAACTACATATGAAAAACACTTCATAATTTTTAGTAGAAGAATGAAACAAGTTAACTCATGTCTATACATGAGTTGGTTTTTTTATCATTTTCTTTTAAAATGAATTAGTAAATACAGAAACACTGGAACAGACCAAGGTAACAGTTTAGGAGGGAAGAAAAGTAAGCTGAACTACTATCAAAATCACCAAAAATAGCTTTGCTGCCATCATCATCCAAAAGTTATCAGCACACCAGAAATATACCTGCTTAGAGTTCCTTTAGGGTTATTAATTTTGAGAACCGGTACTCTGGCAATAAAAGATAGGAAAGTATGCAAGTTTGAAATCACACAAACCTATGTTCAAATTTTGCCTCCATTTTTATTACTCATTTTTATTAGGTAGGCTGTACACACCACCTAATCTATGACAGAATTCGGCTGGTTGACAAGTACTAGAAATACAATCCCAACTAGATTATGTAGAAATGAAGCCTTATGAAAATACTTGGGTGTTGCTTGGAATTCATTCTCAGGACCATGGACAAAGGCAGTGGAATGCAAGCAGGACTCTACATCTGCTTTTCTTCCCACTCTTCACTATAGAGGACCCTGCGTGTCTAGTTCACATGGCAAGAAACAGACCACTGTTGGGGATATAGTTCAGCAGCACAGCGCCTGCCTGGCAAGCACAAGGTTATTAAGTTCGATTCCTGATACAAAAAAAAAGATCCCTCTTTCTAAGCTCACAATAAAGTCTCCCTCCTGTGAGGATCTGATGCCACTGCTGATCCACAAGAGGTGGGGGCTCAGAAAGCAATGCTAGAGATGTGGAATGGCTACACAGATGAAGCTTCACATGGCCACAGCCACTGCCCACCTCTGCCATGATGTGTGGTGCAGCTTGGCTCCTAACAGTCCAAGGACCAGCACCAGAGGGAATTCTGTTATAAATGAAAGATCTGATCCAGTCATTAACCTGATTTAAACCCATATGGGTTTGATCCATAGAATTAAAATAAGAGCCTTAAGTTTGTAGAAACAGTTTTATGCAGGCCCCGTGGAGTCTGGCACCTGTTTACTTCCACAGCTTCTATCAAGTCACAGCCCCTCCCACTCATGCTTTACCTACTCTGGCCTTTTTTTTTTTAGTTCCTTGAACTATCAAGCTCTTTCCCACTGCAAACTGTTTCATATGTATTCTTTGAATCCACTTCTTTTTTTAGCTAGCTTTCACTAATCTTGCCTGCAAGTTTTCTCTGACTCCCAAAGTGAATTAGGTCTCTCCATCTCTTCTGCACAGCACTCACATCTAACTACAAATGGATGTATTTATTCAGCATCTGTCTCTCGTCTTACACTGCTAATATCAGGATAGAGACCTATCCTTTTAGCACCTACTTAGCCCTCAATAATTACATGAATGAATAACTGGCTTAGCATGGTGCAGGTTAAATGAGGGGAGGATGGCAGGCAGGCATAATTACTGTTATCAAGTTGTTAAAATGACTGCTCCAATACTAACTTATTGGGAAGAAGAGAGAGAAAAGAGTTCCCAAAGGACCTGGGCATCTGCTGGGCAGAATAAATGATGTGTGTAACTCAGTTAACCTCTTTCTTCCATGAAATCCTAAGAAGGCTATCAGTTAAATAAAATAAATTTAATAGTATTATAAAGTGACTACATTTAGCAGGCATGCAGTGTTACTCCTTTCCTCTTAGGAGACCATCTTACTTGTCATCTCTTAGTATCACAGATCTCAAAATACGAAGTTAGTTTAAAACCTACCAACTACTTCAATATACATGACAGGCGCAGTGGTGTCCTAGACTGCTTTTCTCATGGTACTGGATCTTCCCACCCTCCTAAGAGAATGACTCACCTTTTCCGTAAGAACAGCCCCTACTCAGAACCCAGTTAGCTTAAACTAAACAGCAGCACTGGGAACAGAACAATGAAGCAAAGCAAAACAAACAACAAAACTGTCCTTGTCCTTGAAACTGTCACAAAATCACTTTTCTGATCTGCTGCCTACCCCCCCACTCCCTTATTACAGCCCCTTAGCAGGCAATCTTAATTTCATTTCTTGGCTGTGCTGGGAATTTATTCTTGAGAATGAGAAAGGGAGAGAAAAGGAGAGAAGGGGAAGGAAAGGAAAGAGAGGAAGAATAGGGGAAATAAAAGGAGAGAATCTGGAGGGAGGGAGGAGAAAGAAGAGAGAATGGGAAAGGGGAAGGGAAGAAGGGATGAAGGGACAGAAGGAAAATTAACAAAACTTTCCATAAAACATTGCAACAACAAAAACTAAAAACACAAAACCAAACTTTAAAGCTTGTTTTCATGAACACACATGTGAGAAAAAGATTAGAACTATGTTCTCTCAGAGACAGATCCAAAAAGGAGAAATTTCCTGACAGGAGTATAAAAGCAGTAATATTAAAAAAGGAAAACACTCAGAAAAAGGGAGTTACACTGATATTCCCAGTTCCTTAAGAATTTTATTTGTAGCTAAAAGGAACATCAGGAGTCACCTACTTCAACTTTCTTGCTTAACAACTGATGAAATCAAAGACTGAAGGGTAAAGTCACATAGAAGACCTGCGCTCCTTCCAATTTCTCTCATCCCCTAACTTCTTGCTCCAGATGTGGTAAGGCTGAGCCATTCAGTGAACAGAGGAGTACCTTCCTCTTCATGCCAGTGGATGAAGGTGGGACAAGCTCCTAACAATGTTAGCACGGCTAACAATATAAAAGGACAGGCATATGCAGTATCATAATTACCTTAATATATGTATATTCACTATTAGTATTTTATAATTATTATTACTAGCATAATTCTACAATTTAGGTATACTGTATTATGAGTTAAATAGCCTTTAGTGGGCTGTCAGTATATCTAACTACTAAGCATATTATTTTGGAGAAAATATATTCCAAGTTTCAAACTGTTTAACAAATTTTAAATGCTGGGACTACCAAGTCACAAAGACTCAAAATTGTAAGCCGAATGTGATAAACTAAAAACACAAGATTCTTGACTTTACAAAAATTTCTAACTCAAGGATCATTTGTTTTTAAAATTAGATACACATATATAGCACAAAATAATTTAATATATCTATTAATATTTCACTGGAAAATTTATATTAAAAGGAAAACATTTCTCTACAGAAAAAATAATTATTGTAGATTTTTGTGAAGTTAGCTGTAACAGATAAGAAAACATTACACTTAGGTCACTAATACATAGATTATTCAGTAGTGCTAGTTCAATAAAAAGACACAGGTAGATTATGGAAGTGACAGGTTTCAAGGAACCTTCAAATACATTTTTCTCTTTTCTTTCCAGATAAACTGTTTCATTAATCAACATTTGAGAAGTCTACCTTTTAAACTTTTCACTCAAAGGGTTAATTCAATGGCTATTCCTTATTCACTTTATTTGTTCAATAAAGAAAATTGAGCTCTTGCTATTTGCTGAACCTTTGGATTTATGACCATTAGCTGCATATTAATTTCTGTCCTCTGAGTTTAGGAAAAACTGTGAGTTTGCTGCATTTATTCAAGTGATAATGACAGCTAAATTTAAGAAAACATTATCACATGTAATCAAGTTAATTCTCAAAAACCCTATACAGTAGTAATTTTAAAAACACTTAAAATTCCCATCACTTATATGAAGTTATTCCACAAAGTAACCAAAAGCACTGGTTGGGTAAAAGTTTTAATAATATAATCTTTTAATATTTTTTGCTATGAAAATTGACTGCGTTAGTCCTCCAGTAAGGAGATCAAAAGCTACTAGTTATTGTGATAAAAAAAAAAATCAATCACTTGAAGAAGGCATCTTAATCTGTTCCTAAAATTAAGCAAAAAGTACAATTAATTTGTCTGATATGAGAAATCCACATTATAAATAAAGAGCAAAATAAAAGGTAAGAGGAAGCAGAGCGATGCATCTTAAATGGGAAGAGGATCAAGAGAAGAGAGGCAGGAGGGTATGAAAGAGGGAATCAAGATGTGTCATGCACATGTACCAACTTCACACTAGGAATATAACTGTTAGGCACTGCAAACATGTACAAATAAAACAACTGGAGAAACTTTAAAATATACATGTATGTATTATATAGTATTAATATATTGCTATACAGATAAACCTTAATAATAAGCAAAGTAGCTCCATAACGCATCTTACAAATAATTACAATTATGCATTTTGGATTTTGCCATCAGAACATTTTTAATGCAAACAGCTTTAAAATTTTCTGGATATCTTACCTTTCACAAATTTAATGTTATCCTTATTAACAAGTTAGATCATTTTCATCAGCATTAACTATACTTATATTTATAACTATATATTGGTATTCATGATAAATATTAAGTCTGCAATTAAAAACCCTTGATAGGTGAGAAATTCTTTAAAACCCTATTGGTCCAAAGCAAAGGTCAGTGTAAACGAGCCGCTGTAACACAGCAAAGAAAAACCTGAAGATATTTTTTTCATTGCATTTTACACTGAATAACTTTCATTATTCATCAGCCAAAATATTTAAATTTTCTTTAAAAACACCAGGAAAACATATAATGCATAGTGCCTTGTAATGAGTATTACCTCCATTTATATATTAAAAATCCAAGGCACCGAGGTGTCCATTTTGTAAATTGCAAAGTCATTTCCTAACCAAACAACTGATCCAACACCATCAACTTACATGGACACTACTTCCAAGTGCCACCGGTTAGTACATTAAAACCTGCTTCTCTAACGTCACGTACAACTGTTTTTATCAAAAGGGTTAACTCAACAAACTTAAACAAGGAAAGGTGGAAAGGGATGATCCCAAAAAGTAAAAATAAAACATTTTTTGTACTGAATCATTTATTTTTTTAAAGTGAGACTTAAACAGTTGTTAACATAATAATCAAGTAACCAACTATTTCTTAAGTTTTCCAAACAAATTAGTTCATCCTTCGGTAGATCATGCAAAACTGGAACCTACTCATCCTTGTAGACAGAAATTAGAAAAATAAGAAAAAAATCTATGACAAGCACTTAAACACATGATACTGTAAAGAAAACTGAATTTAAAAACTCAGATAAATTAGGAAAGATCAAAGGACAGTTAAAACCCCACGTTAAATATAAAATACTTCAACAGAAAGCTATGATTAGAAATCAAATATTTTGCTGTTGGAAAATACAAAACTTTTGTTATCTAATATTTTAACTTTTATATCAAATACTTTACTCAAATAGTAAATGTAAGGGAATATACTTTAACAGAAACTTATAGCACAAGGCATATACTGTTCCGCAGAGTTCAAACTGAGATTCCATTTGTGCTATCAACAATTTAAAAAATGAAAGTTACCTACCATACAAGTTAAAGAATATTAGGCTGAATAACCGATAAATCAATTACCTCAAGTACTGAACAGAAATTAGATCTGTCAGTATGTTCATCTAAGACCAACAATTTTACAAAATTATAATAAAACCCAAGGTACTTCTTAGATTTTTAAAAACACTAGTTAGAACGAGCCCTATGAAGTACCCGTTCTACCTGGGGACTGGTTCATTAGTTGACCGCTACAGAACAGGTCTCGAAAGCTCAGGTCGGCTGTGTCTTCGTCATTACCCTAGTTCACCATCCGCAAGCGGAGGAGGTGTCAGAGCAGCGAAGCTAGGGGGCACGCTGCAGCAAGGGGAAAAGCAAATCGGGCAAGGTGCAATGGATGCTGCATAGTTGAATAATTATCTGGGTGGCACAATGGGCGAGTCCTGCCGACGCCGGAGCTGAGCGAGCGGCTCCCTAACTCTGCCCAAGGCACCTCCCCACTCAGCTGCGTCGGCAGCGACCGGACCGCCTCGCCTCCTCTTAAAAACAGAAAAAATAAAAAAGAAAGAAAAGGATGCCCGCACCCTCTCTACCTCACGCTCGGACACGGACCCACGGCGCAAACACGCAGGGCGGGCGCTCGAGTCCCGGCGGGCGGGCGGCTGGGTTTCTCCGCACCCCGGCGGCGGCGTCCCCGCGCTAGCAGCTCCTGGCGGCCGCGGAGGCGGGGGCGGGGGCGGCGGCGCCCAGGTGAGATCCGCAGCTCTCGGCCCGGCGCAGCCTCGGTCCCCGCGGCCCGGACCCCGGACCGCGTCCTCCTCGGCACCGGCCCGGTGGGCAGCGGGGGCTCAGGAAGCCCGGGATGGGGGCGGGGGAGGGGCGCCCAAGCATCCCGCGAGCCCCGCGGCCCCTCCGCTCCGCCGGCGAGGAGAGGACCCTGCCGGGGGACCCGCCCGGGAAGAGACCCCGACACTCGCGCTCACCGGGAAAGCGAGGGGGCTCGCGCCTCACCCCGTCTTCATGCTTCGGCGGCGGCTGCTGGTCCGCTCGCCCCGGGACCCACCTAGAGTCCTCGGCAGCGGCGGGCTCCGCGGGGAACCCCGTCCGGGCAGCGGCCGAAGCTCCGGGCCACCGAGGATGCCGCCTGGGGCGCCCGCCGAACCCACGAGCGCTCGCCGTGCGCACGAACAACGCCGCGAGCCACCTCTGCCTCGGCCGCCCCCTCCCCGCGCGCGACGCTCCACGGCCGGGCGCCGGGACCACGCCAGCAGCGGGGGGAGCCGCGGTTCGCTCTCCACCTACTCTCCCATCCCTTTCCCCGCAGCTTCCCCGGGCAGGTCAAGGGTCTTCGAACCTGTGAGTCTCACTTTCCGCTTCAGCCCTCAGGGGCCAGGTGTACCGCGGTGGGAAACGCAGCCTCCGCCCACCCACCCCTCTGAGGGACCGAAGCCCGCTCTTCCCCCTTTCCTGAGGCTCTGTGGTATTACCCAATCCTCAGTTTGGGGGAGGGGGACGAGGAGAACCGTGCTTGGCTAGGGAATAAGGGGAGATGATGGCCAATTGAAGGAACCATCCATTCAGGGGCGGGGTCGGAGGGAGGCCCTCCCTGCCCCGCCCCTCTATGAGAACTACATTTCCCATAGTGCCTGCTTCCACTTCCTGCCGCACTGCACGCCGGGAGTCCAGACCCTAGGCCTTTAAGGTAGTTTAGAACTCAAGAGGCTTTTATTTAACCAGCTGGGTCCTGAAAGTTATAAACTATTATACGCCCCTCTGCTGCCCTAGATAAATGTTTGCAAACCTCAGATTCGGTTGTAGCTATTAAAATATTAATCAACATATTTCTTCAAAGTGTTAAAAATGGTGTCTCTGCACAGAAGGTAAAGAACTATCGCGTGGCCCTCTGTCAGGACCTGCGAGCCGCGGCTTCTTCCGCCCGGGCCTGGTTTCTTCCGCGGATCCTCTGCCGTGATGTCGGCTGCAATTGCAGCCCTGGCCGCTTCCTATGGTTCAGGTTCAGGGTCCGAGTCGGACTCCGACAGCGAGGGCAGCCGATGTCCGCTGCCCGCTGCCGACTGCCTCATGCACCTGACTAAGTCGCCGTCGGCCAAGCCGTCTCTGGCGGTGGCGGTGGACTCGGCCCCGGAGGTGGCGGTTAAGGTGAGTGTTGGCTGCCGACGCGGGGCGGGAACCGCCGGCTGCCTGGCAGGGCCCGGCTTGCCTCTTCGGGGTTGGAGTTGCGCCGCTCACGCTTAGGTCTCGTCTCCCTCCCGCGGGCACCTTCCTCGGGAGTAGCCGAGAGTGGAAGTTAGAGACAGCCCTCCCTCGCGCCCTGCCTTCCCCTCTGTCCTTCAGAAAACGAATGGTCCAGGGGGCGTAGATTGTCGGGTTGGTGCGGGGCCGGCGTGGAGCACCAACGCCGGTGTAACCTCAGAACATAAATGAAACTGGATAAGGATTTCCCAGCTAGAGTTGACGTGAGCAGGGGCCCGACTTTGTTTTGGTTTTGAACAACTCTACGCTCTAATCCGCGCTCCACCACTTGTGTGGACTTGTGTGAACTTAGACACGTCGCACAACCTCCTGTTTCCTCACTTGCACAATGGAGGTTTGGTTTTTTTTTGTTTTTGTTTTTTTGACACAGGGTCATGTATCCCAGGCTGGCCTTGAAACTTTCGGCGATCCTCCTGTCAGCCTGAGTGCTGGGATTAAAGGCGTGAGCCACGGCCAGCGTTACAATGGAGACTAATTTTTAAAGGGCTTATTATGACGATTAAGTGAAATAATGATACAAATAAAGCTCAGAGCACAGAGCCTGATCTCCAGTGAGAAGGCAGTACATATTAGCTATTTATTTATATATGTTGATGCAGTGAAGAGGTACTGGTTTTAAATAACAGGTAATAAAGGGAAAGTTGGGGCTATGTAGTGGATCTGACAAATATTTCTTAAGAACATATTCTTTGCCAAGATCTATTCTAAGGTCTGAACCCACAGAGGCCAGCAAGCCAGATAGCCTTGTCAGCATGGGGAAGGTAGTTAATTAAACGTGACCAAATAAAGCAGATTGAATTGGGTACTATTAAGGAAAAACAGTGCCATGATAGAGACTACGGGGAGTATGATTTTGATGGGTCAGTCAGAGGAGTCCTCTCTGGAAAGGTCTCTTGGAAGAATGACAGCCTAGCCCACTGCAGGCAAAGGCAGGCGTTCCCAGGCGTAGATGACTGGCATACCTGAAATCTGGTTTTTTGCTTTTTCTTTCTTGGTACTGGGAATTGAACCCAGGACCTTGTGCTTGCTAGGCAGGCTCTTGTGCCGCTCACCTATATCCCCAGCCTTTGCCATACCTGAAAAAGCAGAGACCTTAGTATGTTTGAAGAACTGAGGAAAGGTTGATGGGTCTAGAGCCAGGTAAGAGCACCCAGCAGTTGGCAGTAGAACTGTGTGATCACTTAGCTCAGGATGTGGAGACAGTGTACAAAATTCTTATGTATGATGTCCCCAAATCTAGTGCTATATTACAGGTTTTTAGTGAGCCATTCACAAATTTTTATTTTTTATTAATGGACATCTAACATGGAAGAACGCTTGTAATTTTATCTTTATTGCAAAACAACTCCAATTTCTGTCCAGCAACCTCCTAAAGTTTGTTTTCCTCTCATAGCTCTTGGGGCACTCATCACTTCGCCTCCATTGTTTTCCTCAACCCAATGCAGTATAGCCCAAGCCTCCTGGGAAACTTCTCCCAGAATGATGTCCCAGGCTTTCCACTCATCAGGTTCTACCATCGGAGTTAATTAAGTCTTTGCACCAAGTGACACTGTTGAGTAGTTCCTCTTTCTCAAAACATTCTCTCCATATGACGTGCACATGGCTCTCCTCAGCCTCCTGGTCAGCCATTCTGCACTCTCCTTGAGTATGGGTGTTTCCCAATCCCCCTAGTCCTCTTTGCATTTCATATATTTCCCCTCTCAGTTGATCACAGATGGCCACTGTGAAGTGGTTAGCACATGCGGAAGTCAAGACTCCAGGATTCAAACCTGTCTCGGGTACTTATCTACATGGTAGCCTTGTGTAAGTCACTCACGTATTCCCTGCCAAGTTGGTCTCGTTTTTGAACCCTCTCATAAGTTTAGCACTACTTCTTATCTCCTAGAATTGTAAGAATTGTCATAAATCATGTGAAGCAATTTTAGTAATGCCATGTATACAATAAATAAATGTCAGCTATCCTAATTATTTCCAGTTTTTTTTTTTTGTGATACTAGGAATCGAGCTCAGGACCTTGCGCTTGCCAGGCAGGTACTTATTCCACTGAACTATATCCCCATTCCTATTTCCAGTTCTAAACTCCTTGCTAGCTTAAGACCCAATAAAATCTACCCCCAGATGGTTCTTGGGTACCTCCAATGTGATGTGCTGAAAAATTAAGTTTCCCTCAGAATCCCCTTTTGTTTTTCCCATTTTGATTAATGATCCCACAACCTGCCTGTTAGTGCACGCCAAGAACAGAAGGCTCATCCTTTTCTCTTCTTCCGTAGCCCCTGAAGCTACTCATTCAGCTTGCTCTAACATTTCTATCTCATAATTTTTCTCAAATCAGTCCCTTCCTCTGTGTTTTCATCCGCACAGTCTTCATAGTTTACTTATTTCTCCCAAGAATTATTCTTGACTTTTCTTTTTCTCTCAGCCTTTGATTTTGGGTGGAGTGTCCTGCCTGTGATACTTATCAAATGTATCTTCTGCTGCTGCCATTCCTCAGTTCAGATTGTCATCATTTTTCCTGAGAGAAGTATGTAGCTTTCTGACTGGATTTTCTTTTTCCTCCTTTTTGTGTTCCAACTCCATACCCCATTCTTTCCTCCACAGAACACCTAGAATGTTCTTTTTAAATTCTGATTTCATAGGTTGCATCCTTTCCCAAAGATATCATACTGTCTATTAGAGAATTTCTTTCTTTTTTTTTTTTTTTTGCAGTACTGGGGCTGTTAGAGAATTTCTAAGTTCCTTATGTAGCATGCATGGAAGCCTGCCAAATTATTTTTTCTCTCTCAAGATTTTGCACATGCTAGTGTTTCTGCCTGGAAATCCCTTGCCTTCTGACTCCCCAGTCCTGCTGACCTTTGTTTGCAGTGTACATTTCCTTGTGTCCCTGACCAGTTGCACCCCATATTATTTTAGTCCCACTCTGCTCTTATTTTGAAACTGCAATGAAACACATTTGTGCTCTCCAATGTATAACTATGTTTTCGTTTAATTTTTATTTTAATGTACTGTTGTCAGATTTTGTACCTTAGAAATTACTATTTTAGCACCTGGCTGGTGGTACATGCTTGTTATCCCAGCACTTGGGAGCCTGAGGCAGGAGGATCATTGTGAGTTTGAGGCCAACCTGGACTATATATTGAGTTTAAGGATAGCCTGAACTATGCAGCAACACCATGTCTCAAAAAGAAAGAAAGAGAAAGAGAGAAAGAGAGAAAGAGAGAAAGAAAGAAAGAAAGAAAGAGAGAAAGAGAGAAAGGGAGGGAAGGAAAGAAGGAAGGAAAGAAGGAAGGAAGGAAGAAAAGAAATTACCACTTGAGAAATTTGATGAGCCCTTTTCTTTTGGCCCCAAGTGTTGCTTGTTAACTGTCTTTTCAAACTTTAAAAAATAATCCTCTGGTTTAAATTCTGTCTCTAAGTTGGAAGCATAGTTTTAAATTTCTTCCTCCGTGATACAGTATCTCTTTGTCAGCTTTTGAATTTAAACACTTTTTCCTCCATATCTGTTAAGGGCCAAACCCATTTTAATCTGAATTTCTGTTCTTTCATCACATCTATCTAAATTTCTATTGTAGAAATTTTTCTATTATTTGGTACTAATTTCCAAGTTCTGAGAAGAAAGAAAACCTATGCTGTAAACTGATAAGTACTTTATAATAACGATTAATTAGTGATCTGCATTACAATTTACATTGTGTTTTCCTATTTGTGCACAGGGCATGAAAAGAACAAAGAAATGTTGTTTAGTGTTCTCAGATAGCTTTGAATCACGAAATGATAAACTGTTTAAACTTATTTGACCCACACAGTCCCCTTCAATTACTGCACTATTTTTTTGACTAATTAAAACTGAGTAGAAATTGTTTCTAATTTTTTGGTAATCCCAACTGCATACCTAATTGTTATTGAACTCCTCATGGGTATTAAAACAAGGTTGTGGCTTTGTCCAAGTTGTTCTAATTAAGTGTTCAGTTAACAACCTTTTATTTTTCTGGAGGGTTGTTTCGTTCTGTACTTTTTTTAGGAACCAGAGATTGGGACCTATTTATATTATTTACTAGTTGCCATTGTTGCTCATTTAAAGGATAATTTTTAATTGTACCTTGTTTTTAAAAGTTGATGTCTCCTAATTCTCCATTCAATGTAATTCAGATTTACAATATTTTAAATACTCTTAACTGAAAAGGTCTAATAGTCCACATTATAAGGTGTTTTTATAATGTGGCAACTATGCCTGTAAAATCCATCAGGAAGTGTACATCTGTCTGCCTCTCTTGTTCTTTTAAAGTTTGTCGTTAGAATTTGAATAATAGAGGAGAAAAGCATTGGATTTAGTTTTTATGCAGTAATAAGCTATTTGTAGGCTTTCATTTTATAGTAATGTGTTTGATTTTGAGCTCAAGGCAAGAGACTATCTCTAATCAGTGAAGATTCGTGTGTGCAACCTAGGCTGATAGGTAGCTGTCATCCTTTCAGTGTCCTTGCATTTGAAACCCCTTCCTTAGTTAGAAGTCTTACTGTGAAGAACATCCCTGCTTACCGCCCGTCTTTACAAGGTAAAAGCCCAGATTCTCATACTCCAAGCTCTCTTGCATCTCAGTCTCAGACTGTAACTTGGGCTCAGCCAAACAGATACATTCACCTAAACTTTCTGTTCTATAGCTAGTCCAAAAAGAAGTAAGTAAAGAGGATCTTAAATGGCAGTGATGGCCAACGTTTTCTGTTTCTTCAGGCCGGTGGTTTGAATAGCCAGTGTTCAGTGGCAGCAGTAGCCTTTTAGTAATGACGTTCAGTAATAATAAACTGTGTCCCCACTGGATTAGTTAGTGGTATGATTGATTTTGAATTGTGCTTTCATCTTTATACTCACCCTATATTTCTGCCTTCCTCTCAAAGCTGAATCTCTATTCTTAGCAATTCTAAGAGGAAGTCACAAGGATTAAATCCTATTTAATCAACCTGTGTAGATTTCTGCTGCATGCAACTAAGAACTCTGACTGATATGTCTAGTCACTATGCCAACAATTTTTTGGTTTGTTTCCAGTTGTGTCTTTAATATTGTTCTTGTTGTACCTTTAAACTCTCTTCCTCTAATCATTAGTTCCATTAGAGTATGTGACTTAATCATGGTAATATTTATTTCACAGAAATATTGTAAAGATTATACAAAATAATGTGTCTGCCTTGGTGCTAGAGCAGTAGTGTTGCTGAGTTCTTTTTCTTTGGTAGTACACTCTTCTAGCACACTGTTTACTGATTCATTGATTGATTTTTTTTTTTTTTTTTTTTTTTTTGGCGGTACTGGGGATCGAACTCAGGACCCTGCGCTTGCCAGGCAGGCGCTTATTCCACTGAGCTATATCCCCAGCCCCTGATTGATTGATTTGTAATTATCCATTTCTGTGGGTCTAGAATAGTGCCGGACACAGTAGGCACAGTATTTATTGAGTGAATAAATGAATCTGAAGTGCTTTATGAAGGGCCAGATCCCTAAATACACAAAGAAAATGCAAATCAACTATAACTCCTGTCATTCCCTGCATCTCCAGGTATCTCTGTTTCATCTCAAAGACAGACCCTTTTCGGAAGCGAATCTTCCAATTCTTTATAATTTTTCCTTTTTGTTCCTCCAGGATAATCAGACCTTCAGTTTCCATTCTTTCTCCTGTGTTTCTCCCTGCTGCCTCTTTTCCTTTTGTGGTCTGATTGCTTTACTGACTTAGTGTTTTCCTAAGGACAAAGAAAAACAATTTTACCCTAGAAATTCTTTCATTTGATACCACATCTCTTCTTTTGGGTGTTTGTTTTTTCTTGTTTTTGTTTTATTTTTTAACCACCAAAAGTCTTCAGGAAAGTAAAGATTACTGCTGTACTGCCATTTTTCTCTAAGTCTTCATTTACACTAATGCCCCTGGTAACTTTCCACGGTCCACCTCAGTACCCACATCACTCTGACAGAGGTTTTTTGTGATGAAATTGCTACATCCAGTGATTTTTACTCAGCCTTATTCTACTTGATTTCTCTGTGATTTGCCTTTTCTTTTGTTTAATTTAACAAATACTTATTGAACATGTGCTAAATGCCCTACATTCTACTAGGCAATGAGAGTATAAAATGTGAATAAAAGCCATGTGCGACAAAGAGTATATTACCAGTGCTATCAGGAACACATTACTTAGGACTGTGGACATAAGAGCAGATTTCCTGAAGGAGGAGTAGATGCATCAGGGAAAGCAAGAAGATGACATATTATTATCAAATAATAAAGTAAAGTAATGCCTGTGATGCAGTCAGAAACATTGTAGCAGCGTGAAAAGCATCATGTGCTTGCAGTCTTTTAAAAGTCAGCCCTGAACGTAACATGGCCAGCAAAAGTGTGGACACAGCAGAGGAAACAAGGGGGTCTAGTGGGCACGCAAGATCTGAAGAAGCCCTGCACTAGGACAGTGGTGGTGGGATATAGAGAACAGTGGGTGCAAGTGTGATTGCTGGAAAAGTACTCACAGACAGAGTAAGAGTCAGTACCTGGTTTGTTAATAAAAGTGGAGTCATGGTGGGGAACAGTATCTGCTGCAGCATGGTGTTTGATGTTGTGACATCCATACATAATGAATTTCAGTAAGTATTTGGATATGAGGATCCAGAGGTCAGGAATAGGGTCAGGGCTGAAAAAAAATTGCAAGTAGTAATTGAAGTTTCAAAAATAAAAAGGTAAAGAAAGAACTATTTTGAAACTAGAGAGGAAGGAAGTTTAAGGAAATCATATCTGATGGACTTTGTATCTCTGACAGAAAAAAAGTCTGCTTTGGTGAAGGGGCCATTGTAAGAGGCTTTAATAGTAGTAAGATTTTGGAACAATAACCGTGCCTATGGTATTGTTTTCTTCTGGGCTTTCTAGTCTTTGATCATTGGCTGACCTAGATCTTTGTTTATGGTTCTGCTTGTTCTTCAGTATTACTGTTGACTTTGTGAAATCCCATGTTTTGCAAAATTTGCAGTTTGCTTTACATTGCCTTTGCATCCTGTTGATGGATGTACCCTACTATCAGCAGATGGCCAAAAAATAAAGATGATAATATGATTGGGATAGTCCTAGGGATTGATTGTATATTGGTGCATAGCAAGTAGCTTATATTTTAGTGGGAGGCGATCGGTAATAAACAAATATATGTGTGAGGTGATAGTAAATATAATAAAGAAAAATAAAGCATTGTAAGAGGAAAGCAGAAAACATTGAAGAGAGACTTAAAAGGAAAGAAAACAACTTTGTTGATAGGCAAGGGAAGAATATTCCAAAAAGAGAGAAGAGTAAGTATAGAATTCTTGAGGAGGACTGTGCTTCAGCATCTTTTGAGTGGCAGATGTGCCACTGAGCACAACTAGATGAAGATGGACGTTGCCACCGGCTGGGGCAGATCATGAAGGGTAAATTCTTACCAGTTAGATTCAAGTCCTTCATTTTATAAAAGAAATTTCATAAGCCCAATACTATTAAAATATAATGTATACATGATGTATAATTTTCTTAAAGTTTTCAAAATATAACTTGAAGCCCTAACTAAAGGGAAAGCGCTTATAATTAAATATGTTTTTAATATGTGATTTCTCAGACAGGACAATACAAAAAGACAAAAATGCACTGTAAGCTACATTAGGAAAATGCACCTACTTCCTGAGAACAACTATTATGTGCCTTGTAAACCTTTATTAGGCTTTTACTTTGAGTGGTGAAGCTAGTGGGCATTGGAGCAAAGAAGTAACATAGCCTGCAGCATAAGTGAGGCCCTGGGTGGGCAAGGACAAAGAGCAGTCAGGCTAGTTAAAAAGCTGTTACAGTAATTCAGATGTAAGATGCTTCAGATGTAAGATGCTGAGTTGAACCAAGTTGATAAAAAGAGAATATGAGAAGAGGTTGAATTCTAGATGAATATGAGTGGGATGTAGAGTATGGAGAAGGGATAATTCCAGAGATTCTCAGCTGATTAACTGTAAGACTATAAATTGCTGTTAATTTAGATTCATTGGCAAAAGACAACCAAGAGTAAAGTGAGATGTCTGTTGGACATCCTGGAAGAAAAGGTCTGTAGAGTGAAGGAGGAGGTCCACATTACAGATCAATTTGGAAGTTGATGTATTTGTAAATGGTGGTGTTACAAAAAATAGGCTGCTAATGGTTATTCAGGGAAGATGAGACTTTTGTGTTCATTATCCTGGGGAATGAATTTAAGAAGGTTGAAACATTGACATGGATTACAGAACTTCAGAAGAGTCAAGCCCCATCACTGCCTTTTATTTCCTGTGTAGTACCCAACTGAGTGCCATCTGGATCCACATTGATGGGTTCACTACACTCTGGGTTCTCTTCAGATCATATAAGTCTTTCGCCTTTTTATACAGGTTTACTAAATAAAAAAGGAGCATCTATTTTGAATTTGGAACTGGAGGATCATAGTCTTTTGAGTTCAAGTGAAGAATTAAACCCTCTTTTGTAAGGCTTTATATAGTATTATATAGAATTCCTAAATTTTTAATAAAGTCAGTATCTTGAAAACGTTCTTAAATTATTTTTACCTGTAAAACTACCTATACATTGTTCATACACATTACTTTTGTTAATCTTGGATTATTAGAATTAATCATATGGTACAAATAATCATAGAGTTGGTGTTTGAAAAGGCTGGTACAGCTTCTGAATTCATTTGGTTTTCTCTTTAGGAAGACCTGGAGACTGGCGTTCACCTTGACCCTGCTGTCAAGGAAGTTCAGTATAATCCTACCTATGAGACCATGTTTGCTCCTGAGGTAAGTAATATATTCAAGGTTCTGCCCTTTGTAAAGTATTTGAATTGTACATAGCTGCTTTTTTAAAAATTTTCTTACAAAAGTGTATTTAAGCTTTCAGAAAATATGACCTCCCAATCTCCCAGAATCTAGGTAGTATGCTTTCTGAGAATACTTTAAAAATCCACTAACTGCTCATCTACCTACATACAAATATCCAGTAATATAGAACTGTCTTTAGAAAAGGAAAATTTGTAGGGCTGGGGATATAGCTCAGTGGAATAAGCACCTGCCTTACGATTGCCAGTATCACAAAAAAAAAAAAAAAAAGAAAAGAGAAAGAAAATTTGAAAATAATCTGATTCTTAGATGTGAATTTGATTGATATCTTCCTCTCAGCATTGATAAGAAAATATTATAAATAACTATAAAGAAAAAAATTTGTTCGTTAGCATCAATGCAAAGTATATTATGAAACATTTAGTAACAAATGCACAGTATTTCATGTTATACTAGCACAGTACTCGAAAATAGTCATAGGGTTTGATGCTCTGAGTGAAACAAGGTACTGTATTGAATTCTTTTTTCTAGGTAATAAATGGTGACGGAAAAATTTTTTAGGGAAAACAACAATTTGTAGTGGCATTTAAGAAATGTTTTTGAGCGCAGTATGGTGACACACACCTGTAATCCCAGCACTTGGGAGGCTGAGGCAGGAGGATCCTGAGAGTTCAAGCCTAGCCTGAACTACATGGCAAGACCCGATTTCAAAAATAAAAGAGAAAGAAATAACTTTGACTATTGTTCATTTGAAAGAGTTTGTAGAAAAATTACATTTCTAGATATTAAAGTTGGAGAGTGCTTGAAAAGAGAGGCCACAGAAAGGTAATTATAGAGTTGGGCATGGTGGCACACCCCTGTAATCCCAGCACTTGAGAAGCTGAGGTAGAAGGAGTTGTAGGAGTTCAACACCAGCCTAAAATACATAGTGAGACCTTGTCTTAAAAAAAAGAGAAAAGAAAATTATAAACTAAAAATAAACAAGGCTCCAGAAGTGAGATCTTCAAGAAGCACTATAATGATAAATGTGAGGAGCTGTATCTTACTCTATTTTAGTGAGAAATGAGGTCTTTTTCAGCATTTTTCATTTTGTAGGACATAGTAATTGTCCTTTTTTGTGACATATGAGCATCCTAGAGCTATTTCATATACTTGACCTGTCCAGGTTTCAATATGTAGTTACTTAAAAGCTTGCCATTAAAATGTGTACCATAGCCAAAAATGTCAGGGCTTCTGTTCAGATGGTACTTCAGCTGTTCTCTGACTATGCAGCAAGCAAAAATCTCATTCATCTGCTCTGCAGCTGTGGTGTATTTTAAATTTTAATTATTTCTTAAATCCTTCTTGTTTGTTGAACTAAAGGCAGTTTCATATCCCTTGACAACATTTTAGTTGGCCCATTAAAGAGAGGTTGTGGTAGAGAGAGAGACAGAGAGACAGAGACAGACATAGAGATAGGAAGGATTCATGATTCTGAATGAAAAGCACTTCAAGAAAGTAGAGCTATTAAATTCATAAAATGAGATGTAAGTACTATGGTATTGTTACAATTTGGGGTTTTTGTAAGGAGAGCAATGATACAAGATACATTTTATAAGGTTATTTATAATAGTCACCCAAAGAATCATACAGAGAGTTTGTGGGAAATCCATCCACACACTAAAGGTGAAAGAATTGGGCCAAAGGTAGTGTCCTGCATACGTATAACTGAGGACCTAGAGCCCATAACAATGCGTCCCATGAGTCCAGCTAGAGGCCTAAAGCTCATAACAATATCTCATGCAGGCCTGTTTCACGGTTCTGCACTGGGAAGGCCCAGAAATCAGTGGTGGAAACTAGAAAGTCTGCCAGCAGGATGAAGGATCTGTGCTAGCAGGCTGAGGGATCTGTACCAGAGCCAGGAAGCAGTGCTCAAAGAGAGAACCAGAGCTCCCCCCGAAAAGTACCACAGCTTTCCCCAACAACAGTGAGGTCCTGAGCCCTCTGATGACCAGGACAGCTGAGTTCCCATCAGGAAAGCCAACATGACAAGCTTCTCTAGGAGGCTGAGCAGTGAACCATCTTCCCCTCCAGAGCCAGGAATTGATGCTCAAAGTGAGGACCAGAGCTCTCCTAAAGTGAACTGTAGCCATTCTCTCTGTAGCCATTGCTCTTTGCAATGAGCCCGCATGACAAACTCCTCCAGGAAAACGAACAGCTCCCTACAGCTTCTCAACAGCTTTCAACAGGCTCCCAAAAGTTTCTACCAGTTCCCAACAGCCTCCCTTTTTCTTCTCCAGTTCTGCCTCTTCTGCTGCTAGCAACAGTCCTCAGGTGGGCCTTCCACACCTAGCACCACCTAGTTCAATTCAGCTACGTGTTACAAGTTGACCACCAGTTGCCAATCCACCATAGTCTACCCCTGGTCAACTTGATAACCATACATGTTTCCTTAATCCATAGTCTCTAATGGCAGATTTGTGAAAAATTAACATCTTAGTCTGTTCAGATTTACAGTAATGTAACAATTACGTGTATATATATATATATATATATTTTTTTTTTTTTAACACTCATTCCTGCACCAAAACCAAAATATTTAAAGGGTGACCAAGATTCAAAGTTAAAACTACAATACTTTGAATAATTAACCTGATTCCAAATGTACATCTAAAAATGACATTAAAAGAACTATTATAATCATAGTCCTTACTTTCCATTAACTTTTATAAAACATGGCAAGACTAAAAAAATAGGGATTTCCTGACATTCAAATACACTCTTATATTTGGGCGAAAATGTCAGTTTATTTTTCCTGTTCTTTACAACCATATTTTCCTCTTTTTCATCCATGTAACCCAAAGCTCCATTAGAGTCTCCCTTGTAGCAAAATGTTTTATATCACCCTTAGTTTTTAATTTCAAACAGATCTGGCCAAAAGCTCTCAGCAGTAACCATGCTACCATCCCAATAGTAGACTACATTGAAACTTTTCTTTTTCTAACCAAGCAGTATCTCTAAACACAAGCAAAATGCAGATTAACTTTCTGCCAAAGCACAGTATACTACCTGGGATCCAGCAGCCAAATGCAGTTCAGAAGCCTCTTGAGTTTCATCTCACTGGTAGCATTTCCATCAGTACCCTGATTTTCCAGGCTTCAGCCAGAATCTCCACTATAGTTTACAGCATACAGGAGCTGCCTTTTTGGCCAGTCTCTCAAAACTTTTCCGTATTAATTCCAAAGGCTCTCAAGTTACATGGCCAGGTAACACCACAGTTATAACCCTACTCTTAGTATTTTGTTATAGTTTGGAGTTTTTGCATGGAGAACAATATAATTCAGGACACATATTTTATTACATTATTTATAATAGTCACCCAAAAAATCATATACAAAGAGTGTGCAGGAAATCTGTCCATACACTAACGACCAAAGAATCCAGCCAAGGGCCTGGATACCATGCATGAGTCCAGCTGAGGATGTAGAGCCCGTAACAGTGCCTCCCCTGAGTCCAGCTGGAGGCCTAGAGTCCATGACAATTTCTCATGCAGGCCTGTTTCACAGACTTGCACTGGGAAGGCCCAAAAGTCAGTGATGGGAAGTAGAGAGTCTGTGCCAGCGGGACGAAGGATCTGTGCTAGCAGGCTGAGGGATCTGCACTGGAGCTATGAAGCTGTGCTCAAACTAAGAACCGGAGCTCCCCAGAAAAGTACCACAGCCATCCTCAGCAACAGTGAGGTCCCAAGCTCCTCCAATGATGAGGAAAAGCCAAGTTCCCATCAGGAAAGCCAACGTGACGAGGTTCTGTAGGAGGTGGAGCAGCGCACCACCGGTTTTCAATCACCACGAGTATATAACATTCTGATACCAACTTATTTTCTATGAAATCTGTTCTTAAATTTTGAAATAATCTGTGTTACTAAAGTATTGCTGTGTTAGAACTTTCACAACTTTCAAGAAAAATTCAAAAGTTAAAATTTTTGTGGTGATATCAATGAGACAGTAGGCCTGCCACTCTCTTAAGATTATCAATCTTTTAGTATTCTATTGTTTCTTTTCCCTTATTAATGAGCCTCACTTTATATGCACAAAATTTGTGTTAGGAGCACTTCCATTCTAACAATTTTAAAAAGGAGTGATTGGTTCTAAAAGAGAAGCAAAATTATAATTTCCCTTGTTTCCAAATGATTCAGTTATCTGTGATATAATAAATTATGGACTCTGTGTTTTATGACTAGGGTCTGAATCACCTGGCAAAATCTGGAAAGGTATCATGAGCAACTTGGCTAGATTATAAGTTCAAGTTACTGTGTTTTGAGAATGCGCTGTTAAAAACAAGATCTAACCCTTCTCTTCAAGGTAGTATTTGCCAGAAAGGATATGTATAAGTGTATTTCTTAAAAAGATAGAGATTAGTCTATTTCCTGTAAGGCCTCTAAAGTAATATTCAAGTTTATGGAAAGATTATATGAGGTTGCAAAGATAAACAAAAGTTCTTTGAAAGAAGCACGTATTTTAAATGGGCCATAGAATCCAGATGAAGAACATGAGATTCACAGTTAAACAGCCTCCATCTTAGCTCTTGTGTGATCTTGGATATTCTTAGTTTTCTCATAGGTAAAATAAAGATAAATTCTACTTTACTGAGTTAGGAGGATAAATGAGAGGGTATGTTGTTGTTAGGAAACTCTCTGGCACACAATAGATAGTTTGTATTGTTGAGATTAGTGATTGAGTAGCTTTTATGATGAAAGATTACAGGCAGAAAGGAACAGCTGTAGTCAAATCTTACAAGATCTGAAGAACAAGGGATTCTCAGTCATAGTGGAGGTGTGAATAGGGAGATAAGACCAGAATGGTGCTTTATATGCACAAGCACTTTGGGAACCAAGGTGAAGATCTTGATCCTCATTAAATAGATAATAGATTTTTGAGGTTCTTACAGTGGTATAGTCAAACTGAATTTTTAGGAAGGCTTATCTGGCAATGGTTTTCAGGGTACAAAAGAACAGAGATAGAGTCTAGTAAGTTAATATACCGGTATCATTTCTTTTGGGTGTATTTCTAGAAATACAACTGCTAGATTATGTGGTTGTTCTAATTTTTTGAGGATCCTCCATGTTGTGTTGCCCAGTATCTGAACTAATTTACAGTCCTACCAGCAATGTGCAAGTGTTCCCTTTTTCCATGTCTTTGCCAATGCTTGATATCTTTTTTCCTTTTTAATAGTAGCCATTCTAACAGGTGTAAGATAATATCTTATTCTAATGCTGAACATTTTTTCATGTACTATTGCTATGTTTTCTTTTGAAGAATTTTATTCAGGTGCTTTGCCTATTTTTAGTCAGCTTTTTGTTTGTTTTCTTGCTATTGAGTTTGAATTCCTTATATATTTTGGATATCAACTCTTATTCAGATACATAGTTTGCAAATATTTTCTCTCTTATGTATGTACATTTCATATAAGGACATTACAGTTGTAATTGACTGTAATTTTACTTCAATATCATTTTAGCTAAAAACTGAAATACCTTAAATATGTTATATAGTCATATATGTATTTATGAATGTATAGGCATATACTGATGTTATATACTCACATATGTTGGTATAAAACACTTGAGCTCAAATTAACTCAAATTTAGCTACCAAAATTTGAAAAGAAACATTTGGAAATGTTTTGTATATTGTTTATGTACTTTGTTTTGTTCTTTAACCCCCAATACTAACACTGCATATTCACAGAGACCAGGACACTTTTTTGAGTATTTGGGAGGACCTGAGTCCTGCTAAATAGGTCTCTGCCTCCCTTTGTTGTCCTAAGTGTCTTTGAAATCATGTCCAATAACTGCCAATAGGCAGGCAGGTAAAATGAGCCTGAAATAGATGGACCGTTCTTCCACGCAGCATGCTGTATCATTAGATGTTTTTTGTTGTCTCAGCTCAAATATAAATAAAACAAAGCACATTTAAATTTTAAGATCGCTTTAGGTATTTTACTGTGTGTAAAATGCACTTAGCTTTAATATGTGGATCTATATTTGTGTAGAAATTGCAGCTCTTTAACACTGATTTTTTTTCTTTTTGAAAGTATGATATATATCACCTGTGGAGGAATTGTTCTGTTTTTATAAAATGTTAATAAAATAAGATTATGGAAGTTACAGTCTCCTTTTCTGAATGATAAATTACCTTTAAGCACAGAGATTGGCAATGTATATGACTGGGAACAACTGTAGAGGCAATGGGGATTTTCTTATTGTTTTTTATTAAGATTATTGGTACCATTTAGATATACATAGTGATCATATTTACTGTAGGGAATTTATACCTATATATATCTTGGTACCTCTTTTTTCCCCATTGCCTTCCCCTCCCTTCACCCCTTCTTCCACTGCTTATTTTCAAAGCTTTGTTTCCATTTTATCCTTCTTTTCTCATTTTCTTTTCCCTTCCTTCCTTTCTCCCTGCCCACTCCCTACTTCCCCTTTCCTTCTTAACAATTTCTTCCTATTTCACAATATCAGTTATTCATTTGGGCTCTTTTTTATACTTTTAGTTTCTCACACCAGAGAGATAATACAAGAAGTGTCTGATTTATTCCACTTAAGACTATGGTGTCAGGGTCCATCCATTTAGCTATAAATGTCTCAAGTTTATTCTTCATGGCTGAGTAGTACACCATTTTATTTTTAAAAAAGACATCTTTTTTTCTCCATTCCTCAGCTGATGGGTATTTGGGTTGTTTCCAATTTACAAACTGTGACGATGTACACATGGATGTGCATATGTTGCATAGTATGATGCTTTTAACTCTTTGGGGAAGATACCAAGGAAGGGAATAGCTGGGCAAATGGGACCTTTTCTTACAGTTTTTTTTGAGGATTTTTCACACTGATTTACACAGTAGTTGTACTGGTCTACACTCTCACCAACAGTGGAGAAGGGTTCCTTTTCTTTCCATAGCCCTGCCAGCATTTGTTACTGATTTCTTGATAATAGCCTTTCTTGCTGGTGTAAAATGGAGTCTCAGCATTGTTTTAATTTACGTCTCTCAAATGACTGGTGATATTGAACGCTTTTTTGTATATTTATTTGCCATTTCTACTTCTTCACCTGAGAAATGTGTGTTCATCTCAGAAGCCCATTTTTGGACTGGTTCTTTAAATTTGGGGGGCTCTGATTTTTTTCAGTTCTTTATATGTACTACGTATTAGTCCTCTGCCTGAGAAACAACTGACTAAAATTTTTCCCACTCTATGGGTTGTGTTTGTTCCCTGTTGGTGATTTCTTTTGCTGTGAAAAAGGATTTTAATAAGGTGGGATCCCAGTTGTTGATTCTCTGTAGTATTTCCAATGCATTCTGGGTTTTGTGCCTACATCTATGCTTTCTAGAGTTCTATTGATTCTCCTAGCAGATTTAGTGTTTCTGTTTTAATATTTAGATGTTGGATCCACTTTGATTTTGGTTTAATGCATGGTGATAGACAGGGGTCTAGTTTTAGTCTTTGGCACATGGAAAGCCAGTTTTTCCAGCACCAAAGAAGCTAGCCTTCTTCCAGGGACGATGTTTGGCCCCTTTGTCAAAGGTAAGGTGGCTGAGTGTGTTCATAGTTGTTTCTGCATCTTTTAATCTGTTCTGTTGATCCTTAGGTCTGTTTTTTTTGCCAGTATCATGCTGTTTTTATCACAGTAGCTCTATAGTATAATTTCAAGTCAGGGATTGTGATGCCCCCTGCTTTGCCTTTGTTGCCTAGAATTGTTTTTCTATTGTAGGTTTTTTGTGGTTCCAAGTGAATTTTAGGATTGTTTTCTCTAGTCCTGTGAGGTATGCTAATGGCATTTTGATTGGGATTGCATTAAATCTGTATAACAATTTTGGAAGTATGGCCATTTTCACTATGTTGGTTCTTCTTATCCAAGAGTGAGGAGTATCTTTCCATTTTCTGCTATCCTCTTCAATCTCCTTTTTCAGAATACTGTAGTTTCAGTGTATAGATCTTTTACTTTCTTTGATTCCTAAGTATTTCATTTTTTTTAATTTTAAAAGACAAAAGAATGGAGACATACGAACCAGAATAAGCCATAAACAATACAAAAAATACAAAATTATACAGAATATAGTAGGGAATTAGCACTGGATGTTGTATTACATATCTTCACATCAGTTAAGACATAAACATTAAAGGAAATACCAAATTATAGAGAAGATAGTAGGGAATTTGCACTGGATGCTGTATAATATAAAGTTATCTTCACTTCTGTTAATACAAAAACAATTGAGGAAATACAAAATTATAGAGAACATAGAAGGGATTTAGCTCTGGATGCTGTCCTACATAATGTTACCTTCACATTTGTTACTCAGTTACACAGATGATGGCCAAATTGATCATTCAGTTTTTCTCCTCCCTCATCTCCGTTGCCCTACCACTCAGTCATCTTCCCTGTGATAATAACTGTACTCCTGGGTTTATTTATACCCCTGGGCTCTTGCCTTGGGAAGAGATATAGCTGCCTCAGACTATACTATAACATACATGGGTGTATACAAACTGCCATGGTCGGAGGTGGAAAAGCACGTATGCTCACAGCAGACTGCCTGGCTCCGCCCCATCGCTGCACTGTGGGTGGGAGCAGGTCCAGTCCGTGGGGCCCCCTCAGTGGTGCCCACAGCGGAGCAGCCACGGGGCCCACAGCGGAGCAGCCGTGGGGCACACATCCCCATCGGGGCGCCCTTGGTGACCCGTTCGGCTCTCTCCCGTTGCCTCAATGCCAGAGGCCTTTTCTTTTCCTCCCTCCTCCTGATCTCCAGTATTACCATTCCCCACCCCTTGCAGCTGGGCACTGGACGAACTTATGATACTTGGTATAAGGGCTTGAAATCTCTCCAGTCCATTCTCACTGTTAGTTCAGGGTATGAACTGAGTTTAAAGATTAATTCTAGAATAGAGCTGGAGGATTTTCTCAGGTCTGCTGTATAGAGTATGTTGTTGTTTTTCAGACTCCCGGTCTGGTGCTTTTCATCTAATTTGTTGCTATGGGTTCATGCAAGGTTCATATGTGCAAGCTGTAAGGAGACCCTCTTGGTGCTCACATTAATAGTTTGGGGTGAGTCCTGAAATCCATGGATTCGTCCCATTGTTGCCAGGAACAGGCGGTGCGTGCTCAAGCCGCTGAGACTCAAGGTGCTCCCAGAGAGAGTTCAGGGTGGGAGCTGAGTCCTGGCAACCCAGCTCGTGCTTCCTGCCTGATGTTGGAGTGAGAAGGGCATGGAGCCACGCAATCCACCTCCATCTGCATCTCCCTACTGTTGCGGTGCTGGAGCCCCTGTCCGCTCCCCAGCCGGATCCCTGGGAGCCGCTGTGGCTCACCGCGGAGATTCCCCACTGCTCTCTGCCAGTAGCTGCTCACCCAGCAGAGAGGCAGGGGGCCACCGCCTTGAGGCAGGCGCAGAGCCAGGCGTGGTGGGCTGTGTACTAGTTGCATTGATTCTCTCCAGGCGCTGATTAGGAAGGTTGCTGCAGGGTGCGGACTCTGCCCCAGTGGCTGTCGTAACTTCTCATCCTCGCACTGGGTTTGACAACTGCTCCCAACTGCTATTGCCTCTTTTCCTGGGTGCGCCCTCCCTTCCCCAGTCCTGGACCAGCTCTTGGAACTCCGCTCTCCCCTGGCCGAGTTGGGAGGCTTCCGTGAGTGTGGGTCTCTGAAGCTGAAGCTGCACTGTTTCTTTCTAATGAATTGACCATTACATTTCTAAAGTTCTGAAATGGCCAACAGACCAAAGAAGGATACCACTTTAGGCTCCTGCTTGAAACCAACAGCTTCAGAAAACTGCTGGCCTTGATTCAGAGCCATTTCATTTTTTTTATGCTATTTTAAAACAAATTGTTTCCCTAATTTCTCTCTGTTTGTTGTTTGTGTACAGGGATGCTGTTGATGTTTGAGTGTTGACTTTGTGTCTAGCTATGGAACTGAATTTGGTTATCAAATGTAGAAGTCTTGTGATAGAGTTTTCAGATCTTCTATATCATCATATATCATATCATTTGCAAATAATGATAATTTAACTTCTTTTCTTTTTTCTTTTATTTCTTTCTCTTGTCTAATTGCTCTGGCTAATGTTTCCAGAGCTATATTAAATAGGAGTGGTGATTCCTTATTCCTGATTTGATGTCATTTGATTTTTCCTATTTTTTAATTTTTTGAGACAGGGTCTTTCTATATAGTTCAAACTGGCTTTGAGACCCTGTGTAACCCTGGATGGCCTTGAACTCATGGTGATCCTCCTGCCTCAGCCTCCCATGTACTGGGATTATAGGCATTCACCACCATACCCAGCTTGTTCCTGATTTTAGAGTGAAAGCTTTCAGTTTTTGACCATTTAGTATGACATTGGCTGTTGTTTTGTCATAGATGGCTTTTACCTAATTGAGATAAAGACCATCTATTACAATTTACTCTATAGGGATTTTATGAGTGGATGTTGAACTTTGAAATGTTTTTTCTGCATCCTTTGAGATGATTGTGTGATTTTTGTCTTCGCTCTGTTGATATGGTGCATTACATTTATGGATTTGCATACGTTGAACCATCACTACATCCCTGGGATGAATCCTCCTTGGTTTTAGTGTGTAATCTTGATGATTTACTGCATTCTGTTTGCCAGTATCTTACTGAGAATTTTTGCATCCAAGTTCATTAGGGATATTAGCCTGTAGTTTTCTTTTTTCGTTGAGTCTTTCTCTGATTTTGGTATCAAGGTAATACTTGCTTCCAGGAATGATTTTAGGAGTTTTGCTTCCCTTTCAATTTTATTAAAGAGTTTGAGGAATAATGGCATTAGATCTTCTACAAATTTCTTGTATAATTCATCAGGACCTAGGCTTTTCTTTGTTGGTAAGTTTTTAATTACATTTTCAATTTCATTGACTTATATTGGATTATTTATTGTATTGGATTATTTAGAATCTTTATGTCCTCTTGATTCATCTTTGGTAAATCATTAGTATCTAGGAATCTGTCCATTTCTTCTGTTTTCCATCTTATTAAAGATTCTCAAAGTAGGTATTGATGATCTTCTGAATTTCCAGAGGATCCATTGTGATTTCACCCTTTTTTCCTAATTCCATGAATTTGAGTCTTATCTTTCCTTTTTCTGATAAGGTTGACTAAAAGATTTATCAATTAAATCTTTCAAAGAATTAACTCTTCTATTCATTGATTCTTTTATTGTTTTCCTACTCTCGCTTGGCATTAATTTCTGCTCTTATCTTTATAATGTCCTCCCTCCTACAAACTTTGGGTTTGACTTGTTCTTCTTTTTCTAGAAGTTTGAGGTTCAGCATCAGGTTGTTTATTTGAGCTCATTCTATTTTTCTGATACGGGAATTTACCACTATAAATTTCCCTCTTAGGACAGCTTTCATTGCATCCGTAAGTTCCAGTACACTGGATCAGCATTTTCATTTAACTATAGATATTGTTTAATTTCTTCTCTAATTTCATCTGTGACCCCCATTGGTTGTTCAGCAGGTTATTTAATTTCCATGTGTTTATGTAGCTTGTGTGGTTTCTTTTGCCATTGATTTCTAGTTTCATTGCAGTATGGACCAGTAATATGTAAGGGATAATTTTAATCCCTTTGCATTTAATTAAACATGTTCTGTGGTCTGTTTTGGAGAATATCACATGTGCAGCTAAGAAAAGTGTATATTCTGATGTTATGGTTAGAACACTCTGTAGACATCAGCTAAGTCCATTTGTTCAAAGGTTTGGTTTAGTTCTGGTATTTCTTTGTTATTTTTTGCCTGGTTTCTCGGTTTGTGATAGTCTCCTATTCCAATTGTTGTAGTGCTTATTTGATTTTTTGTGTCCATTAATATTTTATATAATTGGGTGCATCTGATTTGGTGCATATATATTGTTATCTCTTCATTTGGAGTTTTCCTTTAATGAGTATGTAGTGACCTTCAAACCTTCCCTCTAAAACTTCTATTGAAGGATATTTTAGAAAGAAATAAAAAAAAGACTACAATCCCAAAAATGTCAATAGAAAGTATCTACTAGCAAGACAACCAATTAAACAGAGGGGAAAGACATGGCACCAACAACAGGAAAATAAAATGACAAGGATGAGTCAATACATATCAATTTTAACATCAGTGCAAATGGTCTGAATTCACCAATCAAAAGAAGCAGACTTGGGCTGGGAATGTGGCTCAGTGGAAGAGTTCTTCCCTTCCATGCACAAGCCTGGGGTTTGATCTCCAGCACCAAAAAAAAAAAAAAAAAAAAAAAAAAAAAAAAAAAAAAAAAAAAAAAAAAAAAACTAACAAAAATAAACACTGGCAGAATGGATCAAGAAGCAAGATCCTACAGTATGCTGCATATAAGAAACACATTCAACTTAAAAAGAAATTCACGAACTGAAAGTCAAAGGATGAAAAAAAAATACTTCATGTGACAGGACCCTGGAAAAAAGCAAGAGTGACTATGCTATTTGTAGACAAAGTGAACTTCAAACTAAAACTGATCAAAAGAGACAGCATACTGATTAAGGGGAGATAAATAATTTATATTTGTAGCTCTGTAAGTGTATCATAGAAAAGGTGTTTTATAATTATAGTAACCAGAGATGTACTAATGTAAAAATATTTCATCGGGACAGTGGGTCTTACCAAGTTCATATAAAAAATACTCTTTTAC
The DNA here is from genome assembly GCA_004027595.1 of Dinomys branickii. Lineage (NCBI taxonomy): Eukaryota > Metazoa > Chordata > Mammalia > Rodentia > Dinomyidae > Dinomys > Dinomys branickii. Next base: position 191,362 of record PVLD010000267.1, on the reverse strand, counting down.
ATTCACCCTGTCCAAAGTGGGAAGTTCATTTTTTATTCCATTTAAAAAATAGAAAAGAAAACTTGGATTTTCCAAATACTTTTTTTATGATAGTATAAATTAATAGTACTTTACATGATCTGGTAGTTTTAACCTTTTTTTTTTTTTTTACACAAATTTGAGGCTATGCTTGTGAATGTAAAGAATGTTCTGATGTAATAAGATGCTTGACTAGGGTTCTAGTGCTGTTCTGCCAGTTAATAAAATGTTTGGCCATCGGTGAAAGACATCATCTTTGCCTTTTTACTTCATTTGTAACTTGAGAAGAATAGTCTCTAACTTATCAGGATTTTTACACAAATAAAATTAGAGTAATATTTGGAAAATCATTCCAGAAATTCAGAGCATTATGAACAAATAAATAATAATGGCCTTCCACAGTATGACTTTTCAAAGTAGGAAAATTTATTTAAATTTGTGATGTCTTTTTCTAAGGATATTTTTCCCAGGTATTTAATTTTTGTCTGTTTTCCTATCCTCTTTCCCTGCTGGGATTCTGATTAATCTTTCCTTCATTAATGCTTTCTCTATGCCAGGCACTGTGGTAAGTACAGAGTTTGTGTCTCTACCTTTGAGGAACTCATAACCTAGTTCAAGAGAAACATTCTGTTTTTTGTTTTTAATTACTCTACAGTGCCATTGTTGATAAAAGATCACTAAAAATTCCCCATATCATTGTTTAGAATAAAACTAGTAATTCTCACTTATCCAGAACAATACTGTCAAATAGGAAATCTTTTGATGGTGGCAGTTTAGTAGCCAACAACTGCATGTGGCTACTTAGCTCTCCAGTGAACTGGGCTCTTCTGTGCTAGGTGCTGACACACAGTGTGAATCAGCATTGTCCAGTTGCACTATACCATGTAAAGCTAGTATGTTCCCAAGTAGGTTAATCAGCCCTTGATTTATAATTGAAAATACATTATATAGTAATTTAATTGATTCTGACTTTTATGTAGTCAGAACTTACGGTTTTCTTTCTTGTTTTTTCTTTGCTTTTTTTCTCATAATATTGCAGTTTGGACCAGAAAATCCCTTTAGAACACAGCAAATGGCAGCTCCTAGAAATATGCTTTCTGGATATGCTGAACCAGCTCATATCAATGATTTCATGTTTGAACAGCAAAGGAGAACTTTTGTCACATATGGTAAGGTTGTGGTAAGGCTGAAATAGTTCAAGTTAGGCCATATTAGAAGTATGAATTTTGCACAGCGCTTTGTCATCTTTATATCTATGAGACATACTAAGGAGGTGACATGAATTCAGTTTTACCTAAGTGTCTTTATATAACTCTGGGGTACCACTGCTGGGATATAGAACAAACATTGGTTCTATTTTTATACTCATGTTTTACTGTAGCATTATTATAATCTCAGGAATGACTTCTGGAACATTTATATCCTGTAATACATTTAGTTTATTGAGGAGCCAACCTGCAGAGTTCTTATCAGTGAAGAGAGTCTCATTTACTTACTCTTACTTTGGCTTTTAGCTCCTATATATGGTATTTCTCTTGAGTCTTCACCCCTCAGTAATTTATATGACTTCTGTTGTCCCATGTTTTCCCTTTTCTCCCTCAGTTCCTGGCCTCTGCCCATGTTACTTGGGGCTTTTCCATATGATCTCTGCAATCCCTTTGAATTTTTCTCTACACTAGTCTGTAGAAGTAGAAAATAGAATTTTAAATAAATTACTTTAGTCTCACCATGGCCATTATTAACATGAACTTTAACTTCAGTATTAGAAGCCGTGTATTAGTGTTTTTTTAACGTTAAAAATGTTGCCATAGTTTATGTGAGAATTTCTTGTATCATTAAATTTAAAGTTACAGTTTGCACATTTGTGATGTATATATTATATTGCAATGGAATGCCTTTTAAAGTGGTGAGATGTAGTAGTGAATTTTTTTATGTATAAGACTTCACAGGTTTTTATTACTTTCTTAAATGAATTCCCAAAAGTAAGCCGAAGAATATAAATGTTTTAAAGCTTTTATTATATATTATTAAATTGCTTTCCAAAAGAATTCTCCCAAATTATTCTACCATCCTCATGTATGAAAGTTCTCTTTCTCTTTAACAAAGAAAAATGTGATTATTTTTCTTTTGTTTATTTGATAATTGAAATGTTATATGCCTGTATTTCAATTTGATTTTTCTGGACTAATGAGGTTGAAGATCTTTCCACATATTTACAATATCCCTTTGCAAATTGTTTATTATTTAGAATATTACTACTGGTAATCTTAAGGGTATAGTAACAAAATTGGTATTATAGCCCTTTCCCGTAAAACTGCCGAAAGGAAGAAAGTAAACATTAACTCCATTGAAAAGGTAAAATGTGAAATAAGCTTCAAAAGATAGATGAGCATGTTTAAGAATTACAGTGGAGATATATTCATTTATTTGTGAGTAGAAGAGTAGAAAACTAGCTTGATGGAAATTCTGTAACGTTAGAGCTAGATCTTGTTCTATCACTGACTGATTTCTGGTAGTATATATATGACTAAGTGATTTCTCTTATTCATAAAAGGAAGGTAATGTTGTCTACTTGTTACCTGTGGTAGAGTGAGTGGGAGTGGTAGTAAGATTTTTGCTGCAGAGGATGCAGAATGGAGGAAAGCGAGAGTGCCTTTCCTCGGGAACAAGACTGGCCAGATGAGTTGGGTTTGGTGCCTACACAGAGATGAGAAGGACCAAAGATGTCCTTCCCACTCTCTTTCTCCAAACATATCACACAACACCATTTTACATAAATCTCCTTTTGAAGTAGAATTTACACTCTAGGTAAGATTTTATGGTTGAGATGGGAATTTTTAACTCATGACATGTAGAACTAAATTTTACATCTCATAAAAGTCACATTAAGAAAAATCATGCACAGAGCACTATTCGGTACATCAAAGAAGTGAAAGCTAAAATAACTCATAGGATTTGAACCTGTGATTTCAGAGATTCTCCTCCAAAGCTCTTTTTCTGCCATCAAGCTCTCTCCTCTGGCTAAGAACCTATTTTAATGCTGAAAAAAAGTATGAGCAAATGAAATAGCCGGGTGGTTGGTTCTATTCTTGCATATCATAAGGGTGAGTTGAACACCTGCATCCTTGGCTTGTTTTAAAAATGTTTCACTGACAAATCTTTTTTTGTTCCCCAAAAGAAACTCCCCTTAATCTTTAACTAAAAAAATTCAAATATTAACATATCCTCTAGGATGTGTTCTTTTTAAAAGATGGATTAGTACGTTTTGTGTATTGCATTATTGTTTATATACATGAGTTATAGGCTATAGACTTGTCAACAACCTAGCATTCTTTTATGAGGATAATTATGAAAACTTATACCAAATGGATCTACTTGATAAAAAACTGAGTCCAATTTACTTATGTAGACTGTCCTTAAGTTTCCCTAGATCACTAAGACCACATTAGAGTACTAAGTATCTGAGTACTCTATATCCAGTTGAAATAGAGTATTGTTGTGCTTGTAGATATCCCTACTTCTCCTACTAAGGAAATATGAATAAAGAGTAATTTATGAAGTCAAAATATATGATTAGAAGGAAAACTCCTTATAAAAAATGGCATTTTCAAACATTAGCTAGATTTTATATAATCTTCTTGCTGTTTCTTTTTTAATAGTGTATATGTTAATAAAGCCTTATAATATCCATTATCAGAAAGCATAAGGAGATAGCTTCTAAACTTCCTAATATATGATGTATATGTATTTTTTAAGCTTTTAGAATTTTTGAAGCTAAAGTTTAGTTTTATGGTCAGAAAAGCTCTTAGTAATATAATGTCAACATGGTGGATTCATCCTCTAAGATGCTTCTTTTTCTGCTGAAGTTGTTTATGGTCCAGCCTAAGATTTGGGTTAGTTCTTAAAGGAAATGGAGCTCAGGAAAGGATTAGTCCTTAAAGAGGCTATTTTTGACACCTGAGGAGGAAAATGTGAAATGGGTATATTTATGTAGTAATAAACTGAATTATAAAATGGCAAAATTATATCAGTAATTTGCAGTTATTTCCTATAGGTTATGCATTGGATCCTTCATTAGATAATCATCAAGTGTCTGCTAAATACATTGGTTCTGTAGAAGAAGCTGAAAAAAATCAAGGTAATTTATTTTAAATATATCTCATATATACATATAATTACTCAAAATTAATGTCTTGCAGTAGACACAAAAAGCTAGTATTTTATTGAGCCCTTGATTTTTAAAAAATTGACAATAGAGTGATACAGTTTAGAGCAATATGGTTTAGAACTATTATAGTTTAGAACTTGCTTTTGCTGTTTACTAGCTATGCTATCTTGTCCTGAAAATGAAGATACATAGCTCTGTGGAGTACTTGGCACTATGCCAACCCTGTAGAAATCACTGAGTAAATCACAGTTTAATGTATAGATAATTTTGGCAGTGATTTTCTCAACTTTCACATCAAGATAGAAGGTTGAATTTTAATAGAGCAGAAAAATTTTATTTTGTGCATCTGTGAAAGTTGTCTTTGAAGGGCCATTTGATGGCTGAGTTTAAATATGACCTAAAATAATGTTTGTGTTCATATTCACTGTATACATATTGTCATAACACAAAGCATCATACTCTATGCTAACCTGTCACAAAGCTTATGAAACCATTGGAATCTTACCTGTAAAAGTCATTTTTAAAAAAGAATGTGTTAGTTGCCCAGGAATACTTCCACTTATTAAGATAGATGATCAAGCTGCCTTTTGTGAAAGAGCGAGGTGCTTGGTAAATTAGAATTTAGCATGCTTCAGCTATAACATGGAGTGTGAAGGAAACTGATTTGAATTAAATCTTTTTCCTTTAAATTAGATTTCTGTGAGCTGCTTGTACATGTAACTTTTGACCATGACTTAAACCTTTTTCCTATTTAATGGCTATTCACAGTGTGCCACCTCCTTTATTTATTTATTTATTTATTTAAAAAAGTAAAAGAACGAAAACATACTAACAAACAGACAGCCACTTACAAAGTAGCGCCAGAATAGTACAATCAAAACTGAATTACAGATTAGGTGACAGGGAATTAACAGTGGTTGTTGTGTTACATATTGATAACTTCGAGGTGTATACTCAGCAAAACAAATATAGACATGCAAGACTGATCAAACAACTAATCATTAACTGTTCCTTACAGTAAAGCGACATAAGTCAGTAGTGCAACTATGTTAGCCATCCTGCACATACATACATACATACATACATAATTATCCCCTTCTTCCTTTTCTCCCTGCCCCTATTGCAGCTGCTCCCTACTTTCCAGCAGTTTCATTTCACACTGTTTATCATACCTCCTAATTTATATTCACACTTTCAGGTTCGTACGCCAGTGGTACAATACACTGCTTATGCATGCACCTCTGATTTATTTCATTTACGAGTATAATCTCTAGTTGCCACCTCCTTTAGATCAGAACAAAACTCAGAAATTTCCTCCTCTTTTCTTTTTACTGTAAAGACTGATGATCTTAGAGGTCGAGTTTAGATTCAGATTATGTGGAAGAAATTGAAGATTTTTGTGAAATCTTGTTTATAGTGTTGAATTACATGTTAAGTAAAGATACCTATTTACTGCAATTTAATGTAATTGCTTTTTTTTTTTTTTTTTTTTTTTTTGGCTGTACCGGGGATTGAACTCAGGACCTTGTGCTTGCCAGGCGGGTCCTTATTCCACTGAGCTATATCCCCAGCCCTAATTTAATTCAATTTTTAAATGACTAGTTTATTTTTAGTTTCAAAGATAGCTACATATATATTTGGCAATATTGAGTTGCTGGGTTTCTTTCAAAACTGGTAAAAGCCCACTGGCATGGGTTTTTGAGTCATTAAGACTATATATCATTGTAGGATTACATATCTTGTTTAATATATTAAAATTTGCAGTGATGCAGTGATGTGTCCTCAGAAGATTAAAAACTTTTCTGTGTAGTATGGCTTGGTATATGGGCAAATTCATGTTAATTTTATTTTTGTTTTTGGTCACTTAAATGGTCACCTTTCTTTCACTATAGATATATCTGTCATTTTGATATTGTTAATATAGGTTTAACTGTATTTGAAACTGGTCAGAAGAAAACAGAGAAAAGGAAAAAGTTCAAAGAAAATGATGCATCCAATATTGATGGTTTCTTGGGACCATGGGCAAAATATGTGGATGAAAAAGATGTAGCCAAGCCTTCGGAGGTAAACCTTGATGGTTTTCATTTTCAGTTCAAGTGTGCACTAAGTCATACTATACTCTGTGAAGTATGTGTATATTAATAAACTTGAGATTTCTTTAGAGAACCAAATGACTCATCAAAATTTCTGTCTTCATTGATTGAGAAAATACAATAAAATTTCTTTTTCTTATAATACTGATATTTATCTTTTTTCTACTTTATTTTATACTATACTTTTTAATTAGCATATTGAGCAACTTTTAATAAAAATCACCTTAATCTCTTACGCTACCAAGGTTGCTATTCTTCTGAAATCGGACATTTAAATGACTGTAATCAGACTTGCTGTGAAATGACTGGAATCAGACTTTATCATACCGAAATTGATGAGTCTCACTTATTAATTTTAAAATTTTAAATTTTATCTTTGTGTTTTTAAAAAATAATATTATAAATTTTATAAAACTACAGAATTCTTCCCTTCTCCACCTTCATAATCCCACTGTCCGTATCAGCCACATACTGTATTCGTTATGGGTTTAATGCCATTTTGTAATCTGCAGAAGAGGTAATCAGTCTTCATTTATGGAAGAGTTGAGCTTGTTGTCCTGGGAAACATACTTGTAGCTATTTCTTCACAAAAATTAGACCTCATTATAAAAACTTTATGACCAACTTTGGACATGATGAGGTTCTCAAACATTCATTTTGAAGTTCACTCTTTCATTTTCTTAGGAAGAACAAAAAGAATTGGATGAAATCACAGCAAAGAGGCAGAAAAAAGGCAAACAGGAAGATGAAAAACCTGGGGAGGAGAAGACAATCTTACATGGTGATCCATTTTTAGTATTTCTTCACGTTTGTGAATTTCATGTTTGCTGCCCTGCTCATCTACCAATGGCCCTTACTGTCACTTGCTTTAAAATCGTTCTATTCAGTATAACTGTGTTCAACAGTTTGTATCCAAAGAAGTCCCATAGCAGACTCTGCTTTGTACTAGAAAAAGCAGCATGATTAATATAGGCTACCGATAATTCTTTTTGAGGTGTTAGTGAGTTTCTTAAAAGTCATTAAAGAAGAAATTTCAGTGTTCTATAATATGTTCTTTCCTAAGGTAAAATTGAGTATTTGTTGTATTAATAGTGTCTCAGTCACTTAACTGTTTTTAACAAAAGCCAGATATTCAGTTATTATCACAGTTTATATTATTACTAAATTAAATTTTAAAAGAACAAACTCTGTTTTTCATATGAGTAAACCGAAGGATACTACTGTCCTATTTTGACTTGTAGAAAAGAATACGTAATGTCTTTGTTTAGTAATAGTCACTCTTAGGAAATTACATGATAATTATCTAAAACTGTAAAGAATAACTCAAAAATGATAGTATTACTTACTTTTTTTTATTTCTGCACCTGCAGTTCTCTTCTTTTTTTAATTTTGTTTAAGTTTATTGGTACAATCTAGGCATATATAATGATCACATTCATTATAGGGAATTTGTATCTACCTGATCAGATATTCCAATTCTATGAGGCTGAATTTGGTTCTCAAGCTCCAGTTTTATGTTCAAGGAGTTTTAGTACCGTGGTGCTTACAACCACAACAGTAATAACAGAAAATCTTTGTTGCATACCCAGTGTATGCCAGGCATGCTGCTAAGCGCTTTCTGTGCAGTATGTCATGTGTATCTGTAACTTTTATCCAGGCTGATGCCATAGCCCTATAGTCCTGGCACCCTGGGAGGCTGAGGCAGAAGGATCACAAGTAGGAGCAGTTTCACAGCTTAAACCTGGGCAGTTTCACAACTTAAACCCTTTCTCATAAAAAGTAGACTGAGGATATAGTTAGTGTGAAGGCCCTGGTTTCAGTCCTAGTACCAGATAAGAACGAGAGAAAAGACATGGAAAAGAGGAATGCAAAGGAACCAGGAGGGAGTAAAAGTGGAAAGTTGGGGAAAGGACAATTATCTGTTTTTTAACTTGCTTCTTACCCTATTTTGTTTCTGCTGCTGTACCAGTGACTCACAAGACCCAAGTGTTATCTTTCATTTTTGCACTATAATTATGCTGCAGTGAGATTTTGTTATATCACTAAAAAATGTGACTGAATGAAAAAAATCTATCATATTTAAAAGTCTGATACTCTTGAGTATTTAGGAATCCAAAATGCTACCTCTAATTGAAAATGATTGCAAGTATTTCAGGCAGCTAGATTTTAGCTAACTCGATCTTGACACCATCATCAGAATGTTACTACCTAAGCCTTAGTCTGGACAATAGCCCCAAGAATGAACAATTGTTTGCATTTTTAAGCTATAAATTTCATGACAGTGCTTATATTTATTTGTTGCTTTCTTTTTCATTTTTGTTTCAGTTAAAGAAATGTATGACTATCAAGGCAGGTCCTATCTTCACATTCCTCAGGATGTTGGTGTCAATCTGAGGTCCACCATACCACCTGAAAAATGTTATCTTCCCAAAACACAAATCCATGTGTGGTCTGGACACACCAAGGTAAGCAAGCTGGTTGTTTCTGCTTACTGTAAAGTTGTAATAGTGAGGTCAGTATAAAGTTCCAGCTATTGATGGGAACGGTATTTCTGATAAAGATGCAGGGATGTTAAGACAGAACAGGGAAGTCAGATTACAGGTAACTTTAGAGATAGTGACTTGTATCAGTCACAATTAATCAAGCAGTCTCCAAGGCCGCCTGGGTTGGCCTGACACCAGCATTCATGGTGCAGTGTCCAGCCCCTCACTGTAGCCCAGGGCTCACTCCACAAGTTACTGCCACAGTCTTTCACTTGGGCACCAAGTCAGTAAGCAGTGGGCTGATGCCAGCATCTGGTCTCCTGCTCAGCCTCAGTAATGTTGTTTGGTTTTTGGGATTATCACATCTCAGAGATAGTGTTCCTGGTTGATAATCCAAGGTACTACTTAAACTGATGTAGAGAGAGGGTACATCAAAACTTTTGATACTGATGTTCTTTGTCATCTGCACTATTTTAACTGTTAGTTTCCAGCTCTTTGCAAAGAACGAAGGGGTTATATAAAAAAGAAAGGAAAAGGAGTGGGAGCATTAGCAGTTTGATTGAGTCTGCACTGCCGTGGGTGAGGAAGTCAATATTAAACGTTAAAAAAAAAATCTTTAAGAGCTTATTGTCAATGATGCCTTTTCCTTGGAATACTAATGAAGGTTGTTCTGGGCCATGATGTTTGGAAAAATAGCAAATTAGATTGGTTAAAATATATGCCTTTCTAAATACATATATATATGTCTTTCTATTCCTTCATATCTAGCTTTTATTTTAAGTCCTTCAGGTTAATAACTGTGATACCTTTTCACAGGGTGTCAGTGCAGTAAGATTGTTTCCTCTTTCTGGCCATTTATTGCTGTCTTGTTCCATGGACTGTAAAATCAAGGTGAGTCGACTGTACTGTGAAGCTGTTACTTGATTAAATCTGTTTGGTTATTTATAAATAAATTTGGGGTTGTTAGGCAATTATGGGCTTTTTTTTTGGTACTGGTTACCAAACTCAGGACCTTGCACTTGCCAGGCAGATGCTTATGCCACTGAGCTATATCCCTGGCCCTTGTTAGGCAATTAAAGGCTAATTATTTTCTCTCAGGCCCTATGAATTGCTAAACTGCTTTCCAGACCTGTAGATTCAAATATGGCTCTGATGTCCAGTTGGTGAGGCTCTTTAAAGCTTGGACAACTGATCAGAATGTAATCCAATCACTTCAGCATTAGACACATAAATACTTAATCACTAATAATGCATTTTTTATAGAGGTTTTGGGTATGTGACTGAGTTCATTTGTTTTTCAGAATCATAGAGATAGGGAGAGACCATGAAAAAAAAAGTCCCATTTTTTGAGAGTAAACAAAGTAATTCATCCTTTTCCTTCCAAATACTAGTAGATTTCGAGGAGCAGAAATCCTCCCAGTCCTTTCTCCCACTTGTTACAGCCTCAGGAAACTCCATCTCTCCCTTCCACTAAGCTGTTTAGTGTGATTTTAAAAAATGAAAAGCTGATGCATGTCACCTTAAATATGTGGAAAGCTTTGAAAAAAGAAAGCTTAAATCTGAAAAGATAGTTCTTAACTGTGTCTTCACTGTGTCCAAATCATTTGCAGCATCTTGGTACATAGCAGCACTGCAGTGCTCTTACTGCTTGAAAAGTTGAATCATTAGTTTTATCATTTTTAAGTAATTCATGAACATTAACAATATATAAAGGTAACTTCTTTTGATGAGAATAGCCATTTAGACATTTGTCTCTAATAGAAAGTTTGTCTCTAATTAAAGTCTTTAGGAAAGAATTCTTATTTCCTTTAACTTTTACTTTATACAAACCATATTACTTGATATTATGATCATCTGTTTAACTAAAAAAGCATAGATTGAATTTAGTTCACTTCTATAAAATTGTTAGGTACCTATTAGGTACAGGGGCCTGAAGTTAAAAAATTACTAAGACACTGTCCCTGCCCACACAGCAATCATTTCATTCTGACATAAATGATTAGTATAGAGGCAGACACAGGTGTAGGTATTCTGGTTTAAAAAGGAAGCATACCTCGGTAGGTTAAGTAAAGAGAGAAGGTATAGAATTTGGGAAGAGTGAACAGAATGAATCAGCATGGTTTGCACTGAAAAATACGACAGTTTTATGGTTGCCAGAGCATAAAATTTAAGAGACAAAGAATGATTATAGTCTTAGGCAAGGGACCAGGTCTCAGAGGTCCTTGCCTGGCATGCTACAAGAACTGAGATTTTATCCAATTGGCCCTGGGTGACAGGAAATACTATTTTTAAGCACTAGTAGCACTGTAAAGGATTGGATTTGAGGTAGGGAAGAATAAAGGTAGTTTTGAAGCTTTGTATTCATCTACTTTAGAAATGATTACAATTATGAACCTGCTATTTTAGTCTAGATCATTATTTTCATACGGCTTCTAGAATATTCGTTACTTCAGCAAAACACTCCCCTAAAAAGCCTTTCAATGTCAAAATATTATACACATGGCAGTTTTAATAACATTTAATTCCTTTTAAAGGTAGTTAATAGTATTATAAAAGTAGAAACCTTTTAGTATAGAAAACATAAAATATAGAAAAAGAACAGTAAGAAAATGAACCCACCTGGATTAACTCCATCCATAGTTCTCTTGATAGTTTGATACAAATATCTTCATATCATTTTTGATGTAAAAATTTCTAAAACTCTTTAGTTATAAGAGTGGGTATATGTATGTATTCCAGTGGTAAAACACAAATTGACAGAGCTAAACAATATTTGTTAAGTGGTTCTCCTGGACACACACAGATATGCACACATCCCACCAGCACATGGCTATTATTGCTTAGTATGCATGGTGCCCTGGGTTTAAGCCCCTGCACCAAAACAAATTTTTAAATGTTTCCATTATTTTTTTCTCCAGCTATGGGAGGTTTATGGAGACCGGCGCTGTCTACGAACATTTATTGGTAATGCTTCTTCCTTTTCCTTGGCTGTAAATCTGTTTGGAAAGACTTTTTAAAGTAAGATGACATTATAGACAGTAATTTTATTATGAAGGAAATGTTTATAGACTTGAGCTGACCCTGACAGAAGCAGTAAGTCTCCCCAAGTGGACAAAGAGGATTTGGAAGTAAGAGCTGCAGCAGTGGTATAAGAGAGCATGCTGCTTTGGGGGAATCAAGTATAATGCAGAATTGCCAGGATACAGGTGAGGGACACAAATGGAGGAAAGTAGTGGAAGGGGAACAAGACAGAGGATCGTGTATGTCATTCGTATACTTTAGACTTTATCCTATGGGCATCAAGGAGCCACTGAAGAGCTTTTTCAGCAAAATACCATGATTGGAAGTTTATAAAGACCACCTGGCAATTTGGAAAATACCTTGAAAGAGGAAGCCTGGAAGAGAAAAAATGAATTGTACAATTATTTCATTGTTTATAGTAGAAGCGACAAGAATCTGAACCAGAGCAGCAGAAATAAAGAAGGAAAGAACTATTAAGAGTTCAGTCAGTGGGATTTAGTGATGGGTGGTGAATGGTGACAAACAGGACTCTGGAATGACCCAAGTGGCCAGAAGAAGGGACAGAGCATGAAGGGATAGTGAGGTTTAGACCATTGCGTCTGAGCTGCCAGTGGGATGCAGATGTGAAAATTTCCAGTGAGTAACAGCCAGGCTTTGAGCTTTGAAGCAAGGTTAGGAGTTGGCAGCTGAGGCATAAAACGATCAGAATGAGCCAATGCAAGGAGGGCCAAAGGGAAGTCAGCTGTGTGACACATGAGCAAGGTTTACTGTCTTTGTCATTTCGTGTGAAGGCTTGTTCTCCAAATTTAACTGTACCACAGTGAAATTCTGTAAGTCATGGTGTCTCTGTTTTTAGATTAAAGTGGGCGTCTGTTCAGCTGTGCTTTGAGACTTTAGGGCCTCCGCCTGAGTAAATACTATCCAAGATATTATGCGGCCTGAAGGAAGACACGTGGAAAGGATGTGTCTGAGGAACAAATTGTCCTCATCAGATAGAAAGAGTTTGGTCCCCATCTGCCTCCAGGACAGCAGACCACTTTTCAGTGGACAGTTGGAATTCTCCTTAGAGGGTGATGGCAGCTCTGTGGGACCCATACTGTGGGAAGGAATGCCTCGTGGCCACAGTACATGCAGCCTTACCAGAGTTTGGGGTGGTGACAGTGGGGCTTCATACTTTTGTGCCACCCACATTGTGTATGTGCCTTGATCATACAAGTTTGGGGGTGGTGGCAAGTGGGAAACCTTCTGCTTTTGTTTGCATTCCTAACATTCAGAAGAGTTGATTGGTGTGGCAAGGTGGATTTCCAAATGAGAGCATCATCGGTATCTGAAAATTAATCTGTTATCAGAATGTCACCTTAAAAGCTAATATTGCTGGGCGAGGTGGTGCATGCCTATAATCCCAGCACTCAGGAGGCTGAGGCAGGAAGATTGTTACAAGTTTGAGGCCAGCCTGGGCTACAAAGTGAGTTCAAGACCAGTCTGAACTGCATAATAAGACCCTGTCTCAAAAAGACACAAAAAAAGCTGATATTATTTTCAAAAGACATAGTCTCTGCGATTCTGAGTTAGTGTCTGTGAAGGTTGATAATGTGATCACAAAAATAATTACTGAACGAGGGCTACAGTTTCCTGAACTTAACTTTGAAGTCATTTTGTTTTCACTTCCAGCCTGGTGATCACTCTGAGAGTAAATCTCATCATTGCTCATTAGAAATAACTCATCTATTATGTTTCTATAAATTCCTGGCTGTTGAGTCATCACTTGTAGGTACTCTTTAGTAAGACATTGACAGGACAAAGTTTTTTAAGATTAGACCTTTTCTCTTGATTGCTACTGAAACATACATCAAAATCACCTGAGGATCTTCTTAAAGGGAGAGAACCACCCACACTCCACAACCCACATGTAACAGACTGTGAAACAGAAAATTAAAAGATAGGGTGCCAATGATCCTGGCTTAAGCTTCCCTTGAGACTGTGCTTGAATGCTGTTTCTCTTTAGGATGTTTATGAAAGTGCAGTAGTTGATCTCACTGCCGTTTGTTTTGGTTCTACCTTTAGGTCACAGTAAAGCTGTTAGGGACATCTGTTTTAACACTGCAGGAACGCAGTTTCTCAGTGCAGCCTATGACAGGTATCTTAAACTCTGGGACACTGAGACAGGTAAGAGTGCACTAATACATCCATCTTTGTCTTCTAAGTTAGCACTTACATTTGAATGGTCTGAGTGGTTTTTTGTGGCTAAACAGTACCTCCTGAAACTTCTGATTCTTACCTCACTGTTTATCAACTAATATCACAAAATTTCTTCATAGAATTGAAACTGGGCTACATGAGCAACTTTCACTATGAAACTGTCCCTACAACATGAGTTGATAAAGCAAATATACTATACCTAATAAAAGCACCATGTCTGATGAGCAGAATTAAATTGTTCAAATTGATTAAAATGTAAGTCTAAACTCTGATGGGCCAGTTAGTTTTACATACTTGCTACTACATTCATTCCATCAATATTTTGTGGCTAGTATAATTTCATTTTATCAGAAAAACCATTTTTTATCATACTGAATTTTTTTAAAGGTAATGAAAATACAGGTAGCTAATGTTTACCTAGCTGGCATTATGCCAAGCATTTACATGCATATGTCATTCAATCTTAATATATTCCTATAAGTTAAGTACCATCATTATATACTAGATGAGGAAACTGAGGCATAAAGGTAGCTTTTCCATTGCCCCACAGAGAGCATGCAGACCAAGGTCTCCAGTATCAAAGCTTGTGTTTTCACCTTTTAGCCACTGTTCCACTCTGACTACACACTGTTAGCGTTTGAAGAGCTTGAGAACCACTAAGATGTGGGTCCCACCACCAGAGGCCCTTACGTGGTTGGTCCAACCCGTGGACAGTACTGTGACAGCCAAGGTTGAGAGGCACCCCCCTCACTAAAAGGCTCTTTTAAAAATCAAAATATATGTAAAGTATATATAAGCACGTGGCTGTTACTGCTTAGTATGCATGGTGCCCTGGGTTTAAGCCCCTGCACCAAAACAAATTTTTAAATGTTTCCATTATGTTTTTCTTTTTTTTGTATATTTAGCAGTCTTTTTTTGTATAAACCTATGTCTGAACTTGTTTTAAATACCACAAGATCAAGGTCTAGAACATTTCAGTCGCTCGGTACGGGCTTCTTACACCCTTTCTGGCCCGCCCCAGTGAGCGTGGCAGCAACTCCGTCACTCTGGGCCGGGCCGTTTTGCCTGTCCGGGACTTCTTACAGACGGGCTCATGCTGCATTTTCTCTTTTGTCCCGTGCTCCTTCCACTCAGTATAATGTCTGAGAGGCCCTTGTGAGGCTTGTACCGGTAACGTGTTGTATTAGTTCAAATATCCCTCTGTGTAAATGAAATTCTAATTACCTATTCAACATTTGGTAGTACAGATTAACCTGGAAGTTATTTATAATCATTAAAAAATCTGTGAAAAGAAACAATGTAGTTTACAGTAAAAAGTGAGTAAGATCCTCTCCCTCAAATTTTATTAAGCAAATGACTACTGTCTCTTAAGGCCCATGTTATCCCTAAGTAGTCAAATTTATTTTTAATTTGGGTCTTTGTTTTTAGGACAGTGTATATCAAGATTCACAAACCGAAAAGTACCCTATTGTGTCAAGTTCAACCCTGATGAAGATAAACAGAATCTCTTCGTGGCGGGGATGTCCGATAAGAAGATTGTGCAAGTCAGTCTTTGCGTTATGTATTAAGACTCCCAAGCCCTATGTGACCATGGGGATGGGGTACAGGGTGTTAACTGGCTTAAAGTCTGTTACTTTTCGGGAGTCCTGACGTTCTGTACATAGTAGAAAACAATCAGTTCATAAGAAAGTTCGAGGTCTTTTCCCTCTACTTTCCAGAAGTATGTCTTCACTGGCTTTCATAAACCTGCTCCACTTTTGTCTTTTCGTCTCCGTGTTTGCTGTGCAGTGGGACATTCGAAGTGGAGAAATTGTTCAGGAATATGATCGACATTTGGGAGCTGTCAACACCATTGTTTTTGTTGATGAGAACAGAAGATTTGTGAGTACATCTGACGATAAGAGCCTGAGAGTTTGGGAATGGTAAGTTTCCCTCAGGAGAAATGTGCTTTATGTGAAGCAAGCAGTTAAAAATTTGTAGCCAAAGACAAAGGCTAATAATATGAAACCATTTGAATATTTCTGGGACTGTGATCCTCACTAACCAATTAAATTGTTTTCATTATTTAACCACAGTTTGGAAATAAAAATCGAAGCAGACCACCCTTCATGTTCTTAGATAATCTTTTCAGAGAATGTTTATTTTGAGATACTTTTCTTACCATGATGATAGATCCTGTATTATGGTATCTTACATTCTTTATGTCTTACTCATCTTTGCAAAATGACTGGCAAGCGGAGTCTCCAAGTTATGCTTTATGTTATATAAGGATTGAGCATAAGGTCTTAGCCTCAGAACAAACCCAAAGAAAAACGTGATGTTTCATTTTTTTATGTCTTTTATGATTATTCATTATTTAAAGTGGCCCCATATCAATACATCTGTACAAATGTTTTGCTTGTAGAATAGAATCAGAATATATTGGTTAATAGCTTTTTTAGAGGAAAAAAATCATTTTTATAAAATCAAGAAATACTAAAGCTAGTATCATTAAGTATCATAGTCATGTTCTATAATTTAGTTGCAAAGAAAGACACGATCTTTTTGTTAAAATAAATGTGTGGTTGGAACCCAGCTTGTGTTTATATTCAGTTATGAAGCACAGCTCAACTATGATTATAGCCCTGCAGGGACTACAATGTACTTCATACCTCCCCCAGAAGTTGTTATGCCTTAAGAAAAAGTGGGCAACCTGGAGCCACAGCCAACGGTTTCCTGCTCAAACCAATCCCTTTGGGGAGCTGAGCAGGCCCTACCCATTGTCAGGGAAATTTAGATGATCAAAGATTTCATGTAGTTTAACTGTACTTACTCCTACACTTACACTACTGCCAAACCTTCAGAAAACTCCCGACTATTGGAGTTCACAGGACTTTATATGTAGTCTTCATACATGAGATATGCTCTAAAATACAGTGAATGTTTAAATTTTTAAAAAAATATTGTAAAAAAAATACATATTGTAGTAAAAAACACATTGCTGTTAATCCCTCTCAAAATTGGCCCCTCTCCCTGAGCACACTTACCCACTGCTCTTGCTTTCTGAAGCAATTTCGGACACCCTCCTCTGTGAGTGTTCTAGTTGTCCTGTTACAGCAGCCTTCGTGTCCTGAATTGCTTCAAAATGTGTACCCTTAATGGTCCTTTGACTTTGGGGGAGAACCAGAAGTTACACAGTGCCAGATCCAATCAAGAAAGTGGATAAAGACACAACTTAATATTTATTTGACAGAAATTGGCGTAAACATTTTGAGCCAATTCAGGAATTGGGGCAGCCACGACAGTGCAACTAAAGACACTCATGAAAGAGGGTTCTAGAGCTGCTTCAGAGAGTGGAAGGACGATGGGAGAGTGTGTTTAGGGCGAGGAGGGTGGGCATGGGGGGAGGGTCAATGACGGTTTGTTTTACTGTAATAAATTTTTTAACTTAAACATTTACCGTATATTTTGATCATACTCGTATAGTATCATCCTAAAGCTTTACAGTTTGAGAACTGCCTTATAACTGAAAACTTTCTTGTTTCAAAATATTTTTGTACAGAGACCCTGATAGGAAAAATGTTTTATATAAAGCATCTTAGATCATTTGCACAATACTTTCCTAAACATATGTAAACAATGTTTTGTTTTATATATATTAACATTTTGATTATACTCAAACATACAGCTGTTTTTACCTTCAGATGCTATTTTAGGTCCATTTTAAAATGTAGAATCATGTAAAATAAGTTGGTATTTAAATTATGTACCAGTTACAGAGTTTAAGAATGCTTGCATTTCCTAAAGTAGAACATTGGCCAGCAAAATGCTTTAAAGCAAAATGCCTTTCTCTCTCAGATCTTCATTCTCCTAAAAGGTCATGATTCTGTTTTGTTACAAATCATGATACCCTTTAGCTAAATTTCCCTGTCCCCTTTTCATGAGAAGTCATCACTGTTGTATCAGTGTTTACTAGAGACACAGATATAACAAAAGATATACAAATGTACAAGAATCTATAAGATTGGCTTACAGTGCTTAACCACAGAGTCAGGTGTGGGAGAGTGCAGAGGGTGTCGGCACGCTAGAGACCGAAGGGTCCGTTGAAGGCCTGGAGCTCACTGGAGCGCCCTGTGTGAGTCTGTGTCAGGGCACCCATGGGTCTGTGCTAGAAGGCTGAAGGGTCTGCGCTGGAAGCTTAGGACCAGGAGATGACACCCAACGTGCAGGCGAAGACTGGAGCTCTTCCAAAGAAACAGAAACTGATCTGCCCTTCTTCATTTCCCTTTTATGCCGCCCAGGAGACAAGCTGCCCTAGAGTGGGTCTTCCCACTGGGGTGTGGAATTGCTGAGCCAATTCAGTTGAGCATCTCTTCTTCAAGTTGATGTGCTCAATCCACCATCACAGCTGTTGCAGTAACGCATGACATTACATTTATGAAGTGCTTTATATTTGCCGATACATGCTGAGCATTTTTACATGAACTCTTTGCTTACTGTACAAAACACTTTTATGAGTTGTTATGCTCATTTTTTATGTAAGGATACTAAATAAATCTAAGTAATTTGTCTGAGATTATATTGGACACAAAAGGGTCAGAATTCAAACTTAGGTCACGTGATTCCAGAACTTGAGTTCTTGACTATTAATGGATACTTAGGTACATGAGGGGACTAGAAAGGTAACTTATATCTGGTTTGTGTAGTGAAAAAGCAATAAATGTAAGGATCACTTTTTCTACAAAGGGAAGTAGGAAGCAGAACCGTCTCAGTATCTCCCCAAATACAAGTGATCCTGGCAGCTTGCCTAGAAGGGAGGCCCTGCCCACCTCAAAGTGAGAGCTGCCCCTACTGCAGGAGAATGATCGGCACAGGGGCCTCCAGATGAAGGGTGTTTACCAAACTTACATGCCCTATACCTACTTTGACTGGCAGTGATATAAGAAAACAAAGCTACGGAAACTTGGCTTTCTTAAACAGATTGTACTGTACAAACTAAGACAATTCTGTAGTTTTAAAGGAGAGTTAGAGGTTATATTAGATATTCAGCACCTGTTGTATTTTAATGGCTAAATGCATGAAATATAGACATTTTTCTCTCAAAGATTTTTTAAATAAAATATTAAAATGAAATTTTACACAGGCTGATAAATATTACTGTTTTTTCATTTTAAAATAGCGTACACCTTTATTAATTTATTTTATGATTTCATTTCGATTGTTTCTAGTTTATTACATTGAATTATTAGAAAATAGTGTTGTTTATTAAACAACTACATGCTTAGCAGACATTTTTACTAGAAATAATGAAATCCATAGGATAATTCAGACTCAGTACTTGTTCTAGAGCTCATTATACCTTAGTACAACATTGATTAATACGAACCTGCCCTGTGAATTTAAAAAATGCTCTTATGCGTCAATCCATATTATAAATATATTAGCCCACCAACAATACATACAAAGAGAGAAAAAAAAATGAAGCTTTTTTACATTGAAGTTTTTTTTAGTAGATTTGGGTCATTGTGAATGTTGGTTCTTACTGCTGTTGTAGAGTGTAAAGGGTTGGAGATCTGACAAATGTTATTTCTGTGGTTATATGTGAATTATTTTTTTCTAACCAAAACCTTGATAGAAGTTTTGTGTAGTTACTCATTCCCTCTTCTACATGGTTGGATACATGGACAGAGAAAATTCCTACAAGAAGCAAATGATTATTATTTTCTAATTAATGACGTGATTGGAATTTGAACTATAGCTTGAAATTGAAATTGCTGCTTCATATTCTACTGTTCCTCAGATTACATTGCCCACACGTCGCTCTGTAAAAAACACTGCTAGTCTCAGGAGAAGCAATAAGATCAAAATTCCTTTCAGCATTACTGAATTTTTATAATGCAGAATTTAAGAATAAAAACGTACTTCTAATTTTTGAGGGTTCTAAATTTAAGTGACTAGTTTTGCATTTTTGTTGTTTTTGTTTAATCCTTTATATTACTCACATGAGTGTTTTGTTTTTAATGCTTTTTCTCCTGTACCACACGTTTAAATGCTTTATATGTAAACCAAAAATAGTCTAGGTACCAAACACTTAGTCTGTGTCCATGGTCACTATTTCAAGATACATTAAACCAGTTAGCTAATAGATTCCTACCGCTCTGTGTGCTCTCAAGGGCTTTTTAGCATTCTCAACTGCTCACAGAGTAATGTGTTAAGGTTGATTAGCATGTAGAATAATGTTCCCCCTAGGCTTGTTGCAGTGACTTGCTTCTGCCTACCATGGTACAGTTTTTAAGTTTTTATTAGTATATGTGGACAAATGACACAAACAGGTGCTTCTCAGAAGTAAAAAGAGCCAATAAACACATGCAGGTATGTTTAGCATCTCTGGCCATTAGAGAATGCAGATGAAAGCAACACTGAGATTCCATCTTACCTCAGAAAGGGGGGCTGACATCAAGAAATCAAATAATAACAAAGGCTGGGGGCTGTTGGGGGGGAAAAGAACGCTTTTACATTGTTGGTGGGAAGGTAAACTAATTACCACTATGGAAATGAGTATAGAGATTCCTCATAAAACTAACAGTAGAAATTCCATTTGACCCAGCTCTTGGCCTTTTAGGTGTCTTCCTAAAAGAGTTGAAGACATACGTATATACCTATGTTTATAGTGGCACAGCTCGTAGTAGCTTAATCTTGGAATGGCCTCTATGTCCATCAACAGATGCATGGGTAAAAAAATGTGGTCTTTACATACAATGGAGTACTATACCATAAAGATGAACTTGAGTCATTGAGTAAATGTATGATTTTAAGAGTTTGCTTTTATTTAAATACTGTTCTTTGCTTCCGAGATAATTCTTCTAAAAGTCCTTTCTAAAATTACTTGTTCTGATCTACTATTTAAATATTTTAGGGATATCCCTGTGGATTTCAAGTATATAGCCGAACCCAGTATGCACTCAATGCCTGCAGTGACTTTGTCTCCAAATGGTGAGTTGGTACATAGAATGTATTCTTAATGAGCGTCCAAGACTTGCTGCAATTGTTACATTCATAAAAACCTTGGTCATCTCCCTTTATGAAAGGTTGCACACTGCCATATTTGTAGAAGGAAATCTTCAGTATTAGAGATAATGACTGCTTTTCATATGTGAGGCACTTCATCCACTCTCATTAGTATCTACCCAGGATACACAAAGCCCCTAGGCCGCAGTATTTACTTGTATTCCACACACTTGCTAACACAGTCTGAGTAGGTTAAAGGCCTTGTCCACGACAGGTACAATATCTGTAACAGGAGTTTAAAAACCTTACAGGAAATGTACATCCCAGTGACAGAGGATGTAACATAGCACTTAGCAAAGTAGGATCCAGTTTGGCTGCTCTTAGGAATGATGGGCATTTGATTACTGTCGCCAGTCTGCCTGTGCAGATGCCCAGGTGGAGGATCAAGTCTTCCTTGCTACCTCATCATGGTTTGACATGTATGCTGAAAAAAATAATGATTTATAACTAACATGGCCAGAGCTTCTAAGAATTTCATTCTGACAATCAAATATTTGTTTTTGGTTTAATAATTCTGCTTCCAGCAAATCAAGTTCAATAAATCATTTAAGAAGCCCTTCCAAGGGGCGGGGAAATGTTGGTATGATTTTGGGTGATGAGAATACCATAGCAATTCACTGTAAAAGATCTCAGCAAAGGTAAAAAAAGACAAATCCTTTTAATATTGTTTCCTATTTAATAATCCACTGCCGTTTAAGCACAGTTTTCTTGAGCTGCAGACATACTGACAATATACTGATATAATTAGAGCTCTTCATAGGGCATTGAAGGAGAGGATCTGTGGTTTGCGGAACATTGTCTTTGTAGCTACCATTAACTCCCATAGCCAGCATGCATGTCAAACCGTGATGAGGTAGCAAGGAAGAGTTGATCCTCCACCTGGGCATCTGCACAGGCAGACTGGTGGCAGTTATCAAATGCCCATCATTCCTAAGAGCAGTCAAACTGGATCCTACTTTGCAAAGTGCTATGTTACATCCTCCGTCACTGGGAGGTAAATTTCCTGTAAGGTTTTTAAACTCCTGTTACAGATATTGTGCCTGTCTTGGATAAGGCCTTTTACCTGCTCATACTGTGCTAGGAAGTGTGTCGAAGACAAGTAAATACTGCGGTCTAGCAGCTTTGTGTATCCTGGGTGGATAATAGCAATACGCCCTTTCAGAAACGATTACTATCATTTGTTAATCATATCTTTTTTTGATTCAGTTTTATTTGATAATCCTATGTTTTCTCACCAAAGTTAATCTTTATTTCAGTCACCACAGATAGGTGTCTTCCCATAGTTCTGTTGACTGAATTTATTACAAATTAATTTCACCTCCCAACCTTTTAGTTCTAGTAACACTAAACTTGGGATTTCTGTATTTTTTTAAAGAAAGAAGTTTTTATTTGAAGAGTGCGCAATGACAATAGGGTTATAGGAGTAGAATCCATTGCTCTACATAAAATAACTCTTGCCAGTCACATTATTTGTAACACTTTACAGATGGCATATTAAATTTACTTCCTAGTATTAGAAGGTAGTTGGAAACAAAAGAATAATAATGACAATGAACATACTTAAAATAGTTTTTTAAAATTTTTCAGTCTCAGATGTCCCCTTTATTGAATTTACAGGTAAATGGTTAGCATGCCAATCAATGGATAACCAAATCTTAATTTTTGGAGCACAGAACAGATTCAGGCTGAATAAGAAAAAAATTTTTAAGGGCCATATGGTAGCTGGCTATGCTTGTCAAGTGGACTTTTCACCAGACATGAGGTAAGTTTAAATCTTCTGATCTATTCTCATACCAAAATATGACAATAGGATATACATTATTGTTGTGCAAATTACACTTTACAAATCATTTTCACATATATAATTGTATGAAAACTGCATAGTATGTCAAAATACTAGTAAAATCAAGAACAAGTTATAAAAATTACATTTTGCTTTTCTTTAGGTTTTTACTTCAACATATCTCCTTCTGTTATTTAGGTCTATGCCCTTAATCACCTAATAAATCCCTGTCCATATCACCAATGCCTTAGTTTCTCTTTTCTCAGCAAGACTAGGAGTATTATGATCACTATATTGCTAAGACTGAATAAATCCTAGAAGAATTAATTTCATATCACAATATTGACAGGTAACAATTTTGCTACAGCTTATTTATGTTGAAAACTGAAATCTACCTTTTGAATATTTCTAGGTCACACTGTATTTGTGAAGCATATAGTCTTGCTAAAAATAGAATTCTGCATTCATTCCCCCATTCTTAGTTAAAATATATAGGGAGGAGTAATCAGAAATCCCTATAAATTTGTATGTTTAGCCTGCAACTGGATCTTTCATTCCTACTCTGATTCAGACATAGATGTATTCAAAGGATATTAAAGCCAAAGAAATTTTGAAGGTACAGGTCACTACAGTAAAATGTGTTCCACTTGCTGTATTGAAGTAGATTTATGTATGCTCTGACTGGTCAGAGACTGATTGTGAGACATTCATTGTGGCCCCTCGGATTCTAGTCTTCCCAATTAAAAATAATTTTCTAAGATACATAGTTCATTGGTAAGTTATTTTGTAGAAGCTCATATTATAAAGTATTTCATGTTCTACCTTATTATTTTGAGTGTTGTATATTCTCATTGTTTTTTTATGTTAAAGTGAAGTGAAAACCTGTCACTGTTCATAATCCACTTTATCATTTTACAGTGTTTTGAATAATTTACTTTCTGTTGGCAGCTATGTGATTTCAGGAGATGGAAATGGAAAATTAAACATTTGGGACTGGAAGACCACAAAACTCTACAGTCGATTTAAAGCTCACGATAAAGTGTGTATAGGGGCAGTGTGGCATCCTCACGAAACATCTAAGGTCATCACATGTGGCTGGGATGGTCTGATTAAACTGTGGGATTAATGACTTTAGTCCTTAAACTCTCGAGGATCATTTTTGATCCAGTGTCATATTTAATTATATTTAATTATTAAATGTGTTGGATGACAACTTGATTTATAGATAATGTTTTCCTTACCTGGCCTTATCAAGTTGACTGATTGTTTAAGAAAAAGCTTTGTAAATTTGCCTCATATAATGTCACTGGCAATTTCATTTTGCCCTTTCTGGATGTTATTTATACAATGAATAACCATTGACTTTCTATTTGATAAGTAGTTATTGTTGGCAGGCAGTTTAGGTTTAATCCCCA
This sequence comes from Dinomys branickii, assembly GCA_004027595.1. Taxonomy (NCBI): domain Eukaryota; kingdom Metazoa; phylum Chordata; class Mammalia; order Rodentia; family Dinomyidae; genus Dinomys; species Dinomys branickii. The sequence continues at coordinate 167,135 of PVLD010000267.1, read as the reverse complement.
TGCATTACTAAAAGGTTCTTTTTTAGTGTCAAGAAAGAATCCCTACTAGATTCTCCATCCTCTAGGAAATAATGTAATTAGTGACGCAGGAGGGATCCTGTACTTACCTGCTTGTTCAATCGGGAGGGCAGTGAAGAACAAAGATGATGTAATCTAACACAGTTCCTGTTCCATTACATTCAGTGGGTTGAGATCTAAACTTTTGGCCTTTATGAGTTCCGCTCTTTTATGAATGTGTTGTATATTTTTATTTGCAAATCGGTAACCTTTACTGCCGCATTCCTCTAATTAGTAAACAATGTGAATAAAAACCAGTCCAAAGTTCTTTCCTTGACTTCCTTCCTGATCAGTATAGATAGGACCTACATGTTTAAGCAGAGAATTGCATTGTTTTTGAACATGGAACTCAATAGAATGAGCTAGGGCTTTGCATTGTGTTTATGTTCCCTGTCAGTGAGGACCTTGCCGTACAAGAAGAAATCAGAGTCCCTGGGTCATTGCCTCAGCAGTGTTGTTCCCAAAGCCCTCATAGAACACAGGGTATGAAAGCGTAGTCCAAATGCCAACTTACAATTTCTTTGAACTCATGTTTTATCTTTAAAATTATACTGGTTTTGATTACAGACACATACAGTAGAATTTTTAAGATTAGAAAAATATATTTTTTCCAAATCTGAAAAAAATTGATACAAGACAATGAATAGTGTTTCCCAGTTTGAAAAGCAGTGACCCTGACTTTAAAAAAAATAGATTAAAAGCATCATATTACAAAATCAAGATGGACTCTTGATTATAGCACCTCACAGCACTTCAGTTTGACAAGTTACTTCTCCTGTTTTATTAAGTCTTATTAGGTGTTGAATGTGGTTGAAATATATCAGTACCATGCTACAGAAATGACTGGTTGAGAGTTACTCAGAGTGCTCACTTGGGAAGCAAAATTATGCTGAACGTTGATAACCTCTGAGCATTAAGCCCCAAGTCTTGTATTATCACAGCAGTGCATGCTCCTTGTCTTCAGAGAGCTTCCATTTTTAAGTTTTAATTTAAATCCTGGTCAGACAAGCACACTGGCACACGCCTTATTATCCCAGCATTCTGGGAAGCAGAGACAGGAGGATCACAAGTTTGAGCCAACCTGGGAAACTTAGCAAAAGTTTTAAAAAGGTTGGGAACATAGTTCACAGTCAACGCCCTGGTTCAGTCCCCAGTACTACAGAAAGGGAAGCAGGTGAGCTGATAAATACGACCAGGTCTTGCTCCACCAAACAAAACAAAAGCAGGAAATAAACATAGAGGTGTCCTTTGTGACACACATGCATCCAAAGAAATAGAAGCATGCTGCCTAGCTGCTGCCATTTCTTTGTATCAGTAATCAGGAGGAGTGGCAGCTAAGAGGAAAAAATTAAGGCCTTTCTTTAGTTCTAACCACTAGCTTAACAAGTGTGAATTATTAAAATGTGACGGGACAAAAAGAATCATACATCTAAACTGTTGTTCAGCACCAGTATTGTTTATGTAAAAGTCATAATTTCTGAATCTAGATTTATTTTATTGTGTTTTTGACTGTTTCTAAACTAAGTAGCTGTATATAAAAATTTTCTCTTTTAAATATCCTATTTTTGAATAAAGCATTTTTTGTAGAAAGCGCTGAAATGTTTATCATTAATTTCTTTTTAAGTCTTAAATATATTGAAACACCACACTAAGCCATTTGTAGCCTTAAATCGGTCATATGGGAAACATGATGTGTTGTAGGTGGGTGTGGTACACTTCATATATTAATGGCGTTACTCTGATGAGCTGCTGAAGCACAAGGCAGTACCTGCAGGGCCCTTAGTGGTACCAAACATGGTCACACCCATTTTAGAGTACACAGATGAGCACAGCTTCACCAGCATAAATGTTCTCAAGATCTTATTGCTGCTGGTTTGCAGTAGTGACCGTTTGGCTCCTCTTCCTGACTGCAGCCTCTTCATCATACACAGGGCATATTTCTTTCCTCAAAGTTAGAATGAAAGTGACGCTTTAGTGAAAGATTTACTTGAATGAATATTTAAATATTGAAGCACAGCTGGAAATATTTTGTGCTAAGGAGCCAATTTTAAGATAAAGACTAGGGAGTAACAGTCTTATTTCTAAGTAGAAGTATATAGAGTGGTTCTTGGGACAATGTTTATAAACTGCCTGCAAGAGCAATACTGAAGACTTAGATGACAACTGTAAGAATCAACACCAGCAACTTACAGAGGCTTCTAGAAGGTCAACATGGACTGAACCTGGCCTCGGTATCACCTCGGGATTATGTGGAATCATAATACGAAGATGTGGAATTCAGAAGAATACAGTGAATAATTGGGGGAGCACGATGAAGTCAGGCCCGGGGAGAGGAGTATGAAGTGGCATCTGGGTCGCAGCATCCATGAGCAACCATAAGGGAGGATCTCGAGATAAGGCCTGGCGAATACTGACACCATATCTCATCACAGATGTGTGTTTTTCACGTTTGACATCGAGTAGGACGATGGTGAAAATCAATGATGTGTCACAGTTTAATTGGCAGCCTTCATTCTTAGTGGGTATAAAAGAATTGAAATACAGAATAAGCAAGGTGAGCACCAAGAAGAAAAGATCGATGGAAAAATGGCTGCTATAGCATTTGGCTCAAAATTCATATTATAAAATGTTTACTTGCTCAATGGGTAAATAAACAATGAATAAAAAATTATAATTAAAATATAGGTATATAAATGTAGGTATACATATATATGGCTGGCATCTATATTGTGTTTCTGTTTGGTAGTGTAAAAGAAACCCAGCTATTTAGTTAATGCTGGTTTCATCCTTTGGCAAAGCAAAACCTGTACCAGGAAGACATTGTCATGGCCCCTTCCATCACTTTCTCTGTGGTTCTTTCCCACACAGAAACTGTCTTGACTCATACTTTAGTCTTGGGAATATACAGTATCTGTTTTCTTGATTTTACTTTCTCAAAATGTCCATTTTGTCAGATAAACACACTGTGACTTGAGTCATTTGCAAAAAAATAGCCCCTGCCCTTCAGTGTGGAAATAATCTCCTATCTGGATACAAATTGTGCTAAGTTTAGCAGTAGGGGAGAATGACCCATCTTATTTCCAAAGGTATTTCTAATGCCAGAGAAAAAGCTCAGTGGTAAATGATGATGAATTTATTCAGCAAATACTTACTAAGCATCCTTTACAGGTTCTATGGTAGACACTGGGGCTGCCGACATGGCCCTTCGCACACAGACATTATACAAGGAGACATATTAAGATACAGGAAGAGTGAGGATAGAATGGAGGCCACTGGGGAGGAAGAGTTGGAGCTAAAGGGAGGGCAGTTGTCCCTCAGCAAATTATGTTAGATCTGACATCAATCCTTGAGAAAGCCATTGTAATCAGATACTTATTTCTATTGATATGTAGTTCAGTTCTGATTTCTCACTAATGGTATAGGACCCACTTGGACTTTTGTTTCTTATAAATGCCCACCCTGGAATGGACGCTGCTGTGCCCAACCATGCGGTCACAAGTGTGCAGAAGACCAAGCAGAACAGGAGCTGACAAGGCCGCAGCAGGGGTCTGGAGGCCCCCTGTAGTACTGGGTATCAGCCTTCAGTCGCCATCTTAATCAGCTGTGCATTAACCTTTAATTGTTGTCAGGAAGGTCTAGACATCTTATGGGAGGGGTTGCAGGGACCAGAGAACCCCATGGCTCACTTAGGACCACAGCCACTTACAAACAAGTAAGTCCTCAACTTTGAACGAGTTCCATTTCCAGAGAATGTTCGTAAATTGGATTTGTTGTAAGTCCAAGTGAGTCTTACACACCTTTGCCACAGGTATACAATGTGCATTGCTTTGCACATGCTCGTGTCCCCTCCACATCACCGCTGCTTTTGTTCTTGCTCCCGGACACCCTGGGCTCTGACTGAGCACTGTACAGTGAGCACACAGCAGCACTGCTGTGACAATGTCCAGCTGACGTGTGAGCTACTTCCACGATTTCCTCACATCTCCAGATCTTTACAATGTGAGGTCCCTTGGTAGCCCTCGTGACTTACTGTACTGCAAGATGGCTTCTGTGTGTTTTCTATAAATATATCCAAAGTATTTCATGGGTTGTACATTTTAAAAATTAAATCAAAATTACATATTATCACATACAAGAATGTTATCTGAGTATATGGAAGTATGTGCAATGATTAAATCAAGATAACATCCATTACTTCACATAGTCAGCAATTTTAGGGGGTAAGAGCACTTAAAATCTTTTCATCAAATTTCAAGTACACAGTTCATTGTTATTAATTATAATCCTGTTATGCAACAGTTCTACTGGTACATATTATTTGGATAATAGTCCTATGTACATAGGGCTTCTCTATTGAAATAGTCCAGATTAGAATTCAAACTTGGACCCCCCAAAAAATCCCTTATTTCAATTTTACAGTACAAAACTAAATACTAAGAAAATGTTACATCATTGTATATGAGGCTATAAAGCTACTGGTTTTAGACAGTGTTAGTTTTAATATCTTAAGGATTAGCATTTTTCCATATAATTCTAAACATAAAGTGTAATGGCATTAACCCTGTATCATCTAATTTTTAAGGATAGATGATAAAATTATTCAAAAAAATCATCTTTAAATTTAGGCAGTTTAAAAAATACTGACTCTTGGTTATGAGCTCATAGAACTAAAACTCAAATACCTCTTTAAGTAAAAGAAAGATATTTTGACATCAGGTAAAATTTACAAACTACCAGCAATTGGCTAATACAGAAAGAATTATGTTATTAAAAAGCAAGCATAAATTTATCTCCAGCAGTAAAGAACAATTACATTAACTCAGCTTGAGGGTGCCATTTTATGATGATGTAGAAAAACACATTTTAAATGAGGCCTTCATTTTAAAACTGACCAAAATATGACTCTGGCTTACAAGTTTAATCTAAACTTTGTAAAGTCCAACATTTATAATTAAATTCAAATCCTGGACAGTATTTGCTATTAAGATTTTTACAACCAAGGCAGAAATGCTTACATGAACAATACTGTATATTCCTGAGTTTACTTTTCTCCCTGATATAAACATTAGCGGACCTTCAATCTGTTCATTTTTGCTAAGGTAGTTTTCCCCCCACTTTACTAATAAGCAGGCAAATCAAATGACCTTCTGATGAAGCATATTATGCTTGGTAATGTTTATGGGGCTGTGTGGTGCTGGGGACCCAGCACAGTCCTTGTGGGACCCGATGGATAGAAACATAGATTCCTATTCCACCAGCTCCTAGTTGAATATTCTGAATAAACTGTGTAACTTCTCAGATGGTCTCTACCTGTACAGTTGGAAACATTACACTTCTTTGTTGGTTTATTGAATTAGGAATAATCTATGCAAAGTGCCTGGCGCATCGTAAGTAGTAAATCTTGTTTTTGCTTTTTTGTTGTGTTCTGTGTGTGCTCATTTTGTGGTGATTCTGGGGGTGATGGTTATTGCTCTTGTCGGTTCCTCCACAGAGGATCTTGTATTTGCCTGTTCTTTACCAGCAAATACCAGCACTACAGCAGCTCGGCCCTCCTCTCAGCCCACATCAGTACCTCCCCACAGTGGAGAGTTCTGCCCTCCAGGTCACATTTGGCACTGTCTGCAGGCGTCTGGTTGTCACAGTTTGAGGGGTGAGGAGGTTGCTCCTGCCAGCCAGTGGGTAAAGATCACTGACGCTGCTGATCATCTTATAATACTCCTACCCATCAAAGAACTGTCTAGTCCCAATTAGCAATAGTGCTGAGGTTAAGAAACTCCGGTCTCCAGGGTAAGCACAATCAATTCTAGAGGCAGGGAAACCCTAACAACCACCAGTTAATAATCATCAATTTCAAACTTTCTATGAAGGGAATAAGCATACATCAAAATGGCTAACTATTGAACAGTCTGCCTAGTAGGTGGGTATGGGTGGGTGTGTTTGTGATTTATTCTTTTTAACAGTACATCCATCCTTGCTTCGGATATATATAGTGTGAAGAAGTTAATGTTCTATACAACCAGTCTAGATTAATTAGTTAACTTGTTTTATACATAGGAGCTTCCAGGAATGCCATAAATCTTCCATTCTGTGAATTAAAAATCTTAATACAGGCATGGACACATCTAAAAGTTGATCTGACTAGACACTTAAGACTAGTACACTGTACACTTTAGTGAATATTTACCACATACTTTTTAGTGTATAAATTTTTTATGAAAAAAATCCATAGTGTAATCCAAACAGAACTGGACTAAAGTTAGCTTTGCTGTGAAGATGACATCATACAAACTAAGAATACAAACCACTGCAGAGCTTTCATGGATGCTTCTGCACATTTAAAATCCCTGTCTTAGTGATGGTGAACCCAAATTGCAACCCAAAACCCACATATTTATCATTAAGTGCCAATACTGCAATTAAACCCAAATGCTCCACTGCTGTGGTGATGCTGAGGGCCATGGCTTGCACAGGCCCTAGGTTCGCCTCTGGCCTGTGCACATTGAAGGGACTGAGCTGCCATTTCTCACCACACCTATTCAAACTGGTCCTCTCACCCCAACATCCTTTACTTGTGCTTTACAAATTACAAAATAAAAACTTCATAGTTTTAAAAACTCACAACTAATTCAGGAATTCTGTTCTCTTTTGAACTCAAGTTAATGAGACCATCTTATTCTAATATATTTTGGTTTCTTATTTGAAGAATAGTTTTTTAAACCATTGCAAGAACCAAAAAGCCAACACAGGAAATGTCTATGGATACAAGCAAATTAAGGAAAAAATAAATAAAGAGACTGGGAGATGGGATAAAGCACCCGTATTCTATTCCTTCCCAAAATTATTTGAACAATGTACCTAGTTTTCACAATTTCAGCATGAAAAACATGCCAGAAATATACTTAATTAATTTGTCTTATTTTATGCTAGTTAATTTGTTCAAAACAGAATTTTTTGAAAAGCATTCATAGGAGCATGCCTAGTCCTATCAAGAGGAATCACAGAAATATTTTGAACCATTGAGGACCTACACATTCTGCTTATTTTTTTTAAATACCCAAAAAGGATCGGGACCCCTAAAACACTGGGGCAGAGACTTTGATATTTTCAGGACATGGTCTTATAAATGATGTTAACTGGCAGTAAAGAAAAATGTACTTAAAGCTTGAGATAGTGTATTTAAACAAACAAACAAAAAGATTTGACAGCATGAACAAGTCTGTGGCAGGGAGTTCATCTCTGAAAGCAGAAGAGGCAGAAGAGGCTTAGGTTCTTAAGGAATAAAGGTGACCTAAGGCTAAACATGAAAAGATTCTTGAATTGAAGCTGTTGATAGCCTCGTTTAAAACAAAACAAAAAAAAAACAAACCCTCAGGTCAGAATTTGGTGTGTCTGAATTCCCAGAAACTAGGATCAGTCATTCTTACAAAGTACAGTGTGGCTTCTGCAAAGGCTGAGAAGGAATTTCGATACCCACAAGGTTTGCTGACTGTGTAGAGAAGCAAAACCATGAAAGAGATGACTCAAAGTCAGAGGAAAGACCCAATTTGAAATAGACAACGAACTTAAGAATATCAACTTAGTAAAAATGGAAATTTTATATCATTTTAATGTTTGCAAATTCAAAGACTCTAATAATGAATTTTAGAGAAAGCTGGATGAACTGAAGGTTTAGCTCCAAATGAAGGTGAAGGGGGACAAACATTCCCACTGTCAGAGGCAGACAGACAAAGAGCCTGCATCTAGGCCAATGAGATGACAGAGTTCATCCCTCCGCAAGTATCAATTGCCCCATCGCACGCAAGTAGCTGGCTACATATCTACAGGAAAAATAACATAAGCTCCGCCTTGAGTCAGTAACCACAGGCCAGTGAGAGGCTGGATGAGCAGCGTGGCAGACGTGCTCAATTCTGCAAAATATTTCTTGGTGTTTTTTGATGAAGTCCTATATGCTATCTCCATCTTGTATTTACCCAACTTAAAGTGTAACAGCTGCTTGCATTGAAAATTTCTTTCTTCAGGAAGAGCTGAGGTTTAGATAAATCTTTATAACTGTGGAAAAGCCTGAAATCCTTCTGTTCTAGCTCTTTGAGTAGACTGTACCAGAACCGCACAACACTGCTGTCACTGCCGCTGACCTCAAACCCAGGCCAGTGGAGATGAATCTCAAAGATGAGCTGTCCAATCTGCTCAAGGACATCTTCCAGAATAAGATTTTCCAAAACTTTCCATTCTGCGCTTTCCAGATCTGCCTTGAGAACATCAATCTGTAAATGAAATTAGAAAATTTGATAAACCACTGTTAAAAATATATGCCATCTTCGTATAAGAAGTTCATTACAGTTTGGATTGTACATGTTACCCTGGAAGCTTGTATGTTTAAGCTTTGGTCTCCAACACAGACAGCAGTATTCAGAGGTAAGGCCTTTCAGAGCTGAATCATGGAGATTCTGGCCTCATAAATGGATTAATTGACTTAAGGATCTAATGGACTATTTCAAGGGGATAGAAACTTTCAGAGGTGCTGCCTAATTGGGAGAAGTAGAATCACTGGATGAGGGATGTCCTCAAAGATTATATTTTATCCCTGGCTTCTTCCTCAATCTCTCTCTGCTTCCTGGATTCTGTTTAGTGAGCAGCTTGCTCTACTGTATGCTCCACACCATAAAGTTCTTCCTCATCACAGGCCTGAAAACAACATAGCCAAGTGACTATGAACTGACTGTAAGCCAAAATAAATCTACTGTAAGCTAAACTGTAAGCCAAAATAAATCTACCTTCCTTTAAGTTGATTTAACTCAGATATTTTGCCACAGTTGTGGAAATCTGATCAACAAAGAATTTCACAGTTCTCCCAGGGGAGCAGAAACTTAAATTTTAAAGTTGGCAGTTGTTTTCCAGTGGTTCCTAGTGACTTGAAATCTCTACATCACTTCGTATCAAATGTTAATAATATATAGATAATGAAATGTCAGATGACAATCATAACAGACCTAAGATAGGACAACAGGATGAGGACCACTCCTGGACAATCCCAATCCAGTAACTGTCATCATTACTATACACAAAACCAATCAGAAACGCTCTTTTCAATCCTTCATTTGCATGTGGGCACAACCAAAGACACCAGTCCTGATCCTTCATTTACATGCAACAAGAACTGAGTTATTGGACAGGAGAGTTTGTATGTGGCATGACACCAAGTGAGTGTTTCATAGGCCTTTCCCAATCTCCTATTTGCATAAGAGAGAGATAACCCCAGAATTCTGAGCACCAAAGACCCCTTTCTCTTCTCCTCAAGGCCACTGTGAACTTTTTCCCTGGAGTGTACTTTTCTGAGCGTCTCATCCAATTCTTTGTTCAGGACGCCAAGAAGCTAGAAAAAGGCCCACAGAACTCTACCTGGTAACAGACCCTCTTGGTTTCTGCCCAATAGGAAGTTGGAATGCATAGACCATGGGGCTCCATGCCTACATCTCTCCCCACAATTTGTACACCACTCCAGAGAATCCGGCCGTGGCCCGATAGAACGGTGGGCACGGGGAGGGGCTGAAGAAGGTCACTGCCTGCAGGGATCATCTCTCAAGTCTCTTTGCCTTCTAACTCCATCAAGCCAAGGAGAGAATTCTCAGATATCCAAATATTACACTGCAGAAAAATTACTATTCATATCCATCTGTAACCAGCACTGCAAAATGGAGCTTTTTTATTTTTTTATTTTAAAGACAAAAGAATGGAGACATGTAAACCAGAATAACACAAAAACAATACAGAAAATACAAAATTATAGAGAAGATAGTAGGGAATTAGCACTGGATGCTGTATTACATAATGTTATCTTCACATTAGTTAACACAAAACAATGAAGGAAATACCAAATTATAGAGAAGATAGTAGGAAATTGACACTGGATGCTGTATTACATAATGTCATCTTCACATTTGTTACTCAGTTATACAGATGATGGCTTGTTCAATTAATCATTTTTCACCACCCTCATCTCCGTTGTTCTCCCACCCAATCAGTCATCTTTCCTCTGACAGTAATTGTACTTTTGGGTTTATTTACTCCCTCAGGCTCTCACATTGGGAAGAGACATGGCTGCTTCAAATTATGCTGTAACAAATATGGGTGTACACAAATTGCTATGGCAGGAGGTGGGAAAGCACCCATCCTCAAAGACAGTAGATAGGCAGAGAACCAGGTTCACTATGGTCAAGCCCCCATTGACAAGCCCTCAAGGCTATCGCGGGTCCGGTCGAGCTGGCGGGGTTACCCAGGGAAGCACCAGGCTTCGTCTCCATACAGCACGTCCAGAGGCCCAGTCCAGTCCTCAGGGTTGCACCAGTGGACCGCTGGGCTCGGCCTTGGCGAGGTGCTCCCGGGGCCCAGTCGAGTCCATGGGGTCGGCCCCAGTGGACCGCCAGGCTAAAATAGAGCTTTAAATATGAGATTTTTTTCCCTTTGGAGATGTGGCTTTTCCAAACTTCAGGGCTATGGCAAAAATAGCCATCCCCACCCCTCTGTAGCCCAGATAAATGGACAGAATATGAAGCTGCTGAACCCAGGAGGTAAGAGCCCAGTTTCCTTCCCACAAGGAGAGGCACAAGGAGCTGAAGGTGGCTGGCAAGTGTGGAGAGCTGCATTATTTTTCCATGTTTCTACTGACCTCTGCTCCTTACTGAAGCCACTTACCCACCTGCACTCAGAGATGGTTTGGGGCAAATGGGCCCCTCCATCTCCTTGGAGATAGCTTTGAATAAATCTTTTTTTGCTCTTTTACCAAAATAAATAGACTCATTTGATCTGGTAAATGGCGAGTAAATGAACCTGAGCATGTAAACCTAAGTGGCTGGTAACACTATGCTGTCTTTTAAAAGTATATGCCAGCATAATAGAAAAAACTAACACAATCCCCTGTCCACTTAAAGAATATAAGTTCATATCCAAGGTGAGATGGAATAAAGGGAAAAATGGGATGGTAGAGAGATATTTTGCAATTAATCAAACTACAAGCTTCTTCCAGCTGGCTTTATAAAAAATTGGTAAGAATAACAGACCACTCATTGCTTTCAGAAAGCAATGAAAATAGGGATGGGGATACAGCAGAGCAACAAGAGCCTAGCATGCATGAGGCCCTGGGTTAATCCCCAGCACACCACACACACACACACACACACACACACACACACACACACGCACACACACACGCACACACACGCACAAGTAATGAAATCCAACCCTCACCAAATTACTTGTATGTGCCTAACACATATCTAAGTACTTTGCAAAACCAACTTCATCACATCTCAACAACGCTACAGAGGTGATTTTGTTAGCATCCTCCACTACCATTTAGAGAAGCGGACTCTGAGTAACCATCTCAGTTATGCACTGGAGAGGTGGTGGTGAAATCTGAGCAGTCTGCCTACCTTATCCTATCTTTTAAACCACTATACAAGCTTTTCTCCCAATAAACCGCAGGAGGAAAAATGGTAACTCAGAGTCCCAAAGAGGTTTGAGTTTAGAAAATAAAATGCTACTTGCAGAATTAGTATGGGTCTGGAAGTAGGGTGTTATTATCAGTATCACCATGTTCCGTCTGCAGAACACTTTCAAGGGGGATCATTTTGCCACACCGAGGAAAGCTGGCAGCATTCACACACAATTTGGGAGGGAATCATTGCAGAGGAGCAGAGCCTGTCGTCCCAAGAGATGACAGCAGAGCTTTAAATGGCTCTTCCTTAAGGTGCCAACTGATGTCACTAGTATTTTGCCCTATGACAGGGAAAGTAGCTCCTGGTGCCTAGGAAAGCATTCATTGTCTGACTCTAGAGCTGGGTGGAAGGGAAGGGGCATAAACCTTACATAGAATTGCAATCAGCAAGTCAGTTTTGCCTAACGGCCTGAGACTATGAGAGATAGCTTCACACTCTTGCCTCCAAATATCATGGTCCACACACAAAAAAGATAATAGTAACTGTCTCAAGAACACTGACACACCTTTGCAAGAGACTAGATTTCTGTAAACCAGTTTGTGAGTCAATGATTCCAAAATCACAGGAAAAAAGTAGGAGAGAAAAACCTTTCTATATGAAAACGAGCATGGGAACAACACACACCAGGCTAATTAATTCTTGTGAATTGGATACAAGAAAATTAATTCACTCTTTTCTCCATCTCCACTGCCCTGGCACTCCCCTGGCTTTGTTTAATGTTGGCAGCTTCTAGCAGAATATTCTTGGATTAAAGGTAATTAAGCTGCCAAAAGAAATATTTAATCAAAATTGCACAAAATGTTCTAATTAGTACATCCAAAATTTAAAATCAGCATTTGTTGTATCAATACTCATAGCCAAGGATTTCTTAAGTTCTTTACATAGTTCATTTCATCATGGTATTCTATGAGTTTGTATGTGATGAATGGCATTAATAAGTCAAAGTATTAAAAAGATGAGGTAAAATTAATCAGCTTAAAAACTATCTCCGGTATAGAGGAATATACTTTATATATATTTTTCTAACCATTTTTTAAAAATAGACTATCAATCAAAAGTTATGAGCAACTAGGCTAAATGGTAGCAAATATATATTTTCTTTAACAATCGAATTTTTATTTCCAAAATGCAAATCCATTCTAAAGAGCAAAAGCATTTTATTTTTTAGCTTTTTAGTTTCTTGCTTTAAAACTTTTTTATTACTACATGTTTATAGTACATAATGCAATATATTCATGGTATGGAACTGGAACATGAACATAACACATTTTAATTCCTTTTTTTCCTTTTCTCTCCACCCATTCTTTTGGCAGTATCAGATTCACTTATTTATAAGACCTTGTAAAGTTAATTATCATATATACAGATTAAAAACCAGAGTAATAGGCAAAAGCTATTTTCCAATATGCCAAAATTTCTACCTACTTTGACTGCAGGGACTGAAAATCCCCTGCTTCAACCAGAATTGTGTAGGTTGATCTAAATCACTAAGCATGGAGCGCTGCAACTGTGAGGAGCCCACAAGCTCTCTCTGCCTTCCAGCTTGAGGGCACAGACAGCCAAAATGTGGTGAACAAACATGTTTTTCTCTCCCAGCATGTCTTTTCTATTTCTTCTACTTCAGAATATCCCATTACCTACTATTTTGCAATTGTAATTTCCATTTTACCTCATAATCCATCCAATATTATTGCTGTTATACAGCACTAAACATTTCTGAATAAAAGATGCCACTTTTAAGATTCTAATATCAGTTTTCTACAGTTACGGCACCAAAAATCATGCAAACGATTACAGTAGGATAATCAAGTGCCAACCCTATTACAACTTGGTCAAATTGGACTTGTATAAAGAGTTAACGAAATACCAACTTCTTGTAAACTCCGGAGTAAGTGAGGATACTTTCTTAGGTAGAAGGGTCTCAAAGATAATAGATGAAACAATAATTTGAAAACTATAATTTCAAAGGTAGTTAAAGGGGTTTCCCTATGAAATATCATCTCCTATTCTGTGTGCCTGAAATACCCAATAAATTACCTCTCATAAAACTTTTTAAAGAAATGAGAATTTTAATTTTAACTGGATTAAGATGCAAAGCCACCCAACAGCTCCCCCGTCGTAGGCCACAGCTTATCCCTGGGATCACCAGTGCAGCTCTGCAGTGTGAGATGAAAGGGGAAGTCAGAGCGGATGTCTGAGTGAGTCTCCCAGGCCTATCACATGAAAACACCTCCGCCTAGGTGCCTTGAGCCCCAGGAAGGTATAGAGAGCCCTTCCCAGTCCTTGTCACGGCCCAGAAAGTTTGTGTTTGTAATCCCATGAAAAGTTACTGGAATTCTAGTGATTTAATTCCAATCTACCATTTCCAGTGCAACCCATGGCGAGAATAAAGACACTAAGGCATATTTGTAGTTATGGGGAACCAAGGGGTCCTAAGTCCAGCCACAATGATGGCCATCTAGAACAAAGGCCTCAACCCAAGGCCAAACTCAGGTTCTGTTCATTCATGAAGAAGGGAGCGGCTTGAGGATGAGTGACTGTGAGAACCATGGGAAGTAGGTGGGTGCCATGAGCTGGGCTGGGTAGGAGGCCTGAAACTGCAAATGCCGAGAGAAGGATGTGCAGAAAGAATAATCTGTGTAACACAACTGAAATAGAATCTAGTGTTTTGGGGTTGGGCTTCAGCTCTGATGTGTAATCCTTCAAGCCCCAGGATGTCACAGCCTCTATTCTGAGGCTGGATCCCAGCTGACCGCATGCAGCACTGGCTCACACATCCCGCCTCATTCTGGCTCACACATGGGAATAAGGGTCTGGGGAAACATGCCTGCCATTTTCAAAGACCACCCTCAGCACCTGGGCTAGACCGCCATGCACTGCTGAAAGCCCACTGACAGGATAAGGAAAGGGTCCTAGCCCGCTCTGTATGTATCAGTACACGGAGACAGGCTCAGGCTCAGCCAAAAAGGAGACAATGGCTCCTCTTTCAAGGAGAGTCGCCCAGGTGTCCTCCACAAAAGGTACTCCTTTGCAGCTGTCAAGACTAGAAGTCCAAGGTCAAGCACCTGCAGGGGTGGTTCTTCTGGGAACTCTGAGGAGGAGCCTGTTCACTCCTGTCTCCTGGCTCTGATGCTTTGCTGATGAGCTTCTGCATCCCCTGCTGTCTGCCTTCACCATCACGCAGTGTTCTCTGCGCACAGATTCGCCTTTTTATAAGGCCGTCGGTCATACCGGAGCATGCCTGCTCTACTTATCTCCTATCGAATACTACAGATTTGAAAGCTGAGATTTTTAAAAAATTAATGTATATTTAAACAAGATATGCTCTTGCTACAAAAATACATGCTCATTATTTTAAAATTAAATCAATAGATAAGCAAAAAGAAAAAATTAAAACATCAATATTCAAAGTTTTAAAAGCTAATGCCTGAACTCTTAAGCATTTTTCTTTCACACACGCACACACACACACATACACTACAGATTATGACGTACACAAGCATAACTGAAACACAAATATTTTACAAAATTAGAATCACACTGAGCTTTCAAATCTGCTTTTTAATGTAGGAGACCATGAACATCTTTCCATGTCAATGAATTTTTATTTAAAATATTATCTCAGACAGGTCTCTCAGATCTTCCGCAGCGATGGAATGCAGGTGACACATGAAGCCCAGATGGGTGAAGGGGAGTTCAAGTATATGGGGCTGTGATCCTTCACCTCAACTCACCCAGAGTGGCTGCTCTGTTACTTTTTTGTAGATACGGACTCCCTTATACAATGTTATTTGCATAGAGAGCTCTCCTGTTTTAATTTTTTAAACTTGAATGCCCCCATGTATAGTTTATTTTTATCAGCTTTTATAGGAGTTTAACTTCTTTAATCAGTCCCCCTTATAGTGGACATTTAGGTTTTTTCCAAAATGGGTGATGCTACCAAGTGATGCAATCAGCCAACCTGCAGCCAGGTCTCTGAGTGTGTTCTATCATTAACTCCCCGACGCAGAAGAGCACATTCAAAGGCTGGGGAGAGTTTATGACCTTTAACAATTTTACTGACTTGTGGCTCTTTCCTGCCCTGCATTTGAGACCCTGAGCACCAGCCGGGTGTTGTGAAGGCCGGGGCTGCAGGCCAAGGAATCACAAGCGGCACCTCCTCTGGCCCCAGCCCAGGCAGCACCTGGCTGCCCTCCTTACCCTATGGGCTTGTGATCCTTGAGAACAGTCTTTGAAATGTGGTCTTGGGGACCAAATCCAGGGCCCTGTATATGCTAAATATCTGATGCTGTACCACTGAGCTGCACCCCAGCCCCCCCACCCCCCAGAGCAGCCTACATGCCCAGAGCCTTTATGTGCGGACAGCTTGCTGGGTGGCACCAAACCTTCGTGATATTTCCAAAGTGTGAACAGAACAAATTGATTTTAACTAAATGCAGATTAAATAGTCTTCATGCAACTTGTTATTAAATCATTTTAATAAAAAGTGCTTTACACTATTATTCTCTACTAAATCTGTAAAAAGACATAGATTCTTTTTCCAACTGTAAAAATGCATACCACAGGTTAAAACTGGTTATTCTCGTTGTCTTTAGTCTTTTTCTTTTTTTTTTTTTTTGGCGGTACTGGGGATCGAACTCAGGACCCTGCGCTTCGCTAGGCAGGCGCTTATTCCACTGAGCTATATCCCCAGCCCTAAAACTGGTTATTCTCATCAATTATAAAGATAATCATATTAATATAAAACTGTGGCTGAGAGGTGAAGCTACATACATAAAAAATCAATAAGATGTCAATATGAACTATCCAACCTATCAGTCACCTAACGCAGAACAAGGGGCTTTTCCAGCCAGGCCCTTTCTGACCTATAAACGCACTGCCAACCTCAGCATCAATCTGTCTGCATTGTGACCACAGTGATACATTTTAAGGCATTTACAAGTGTGATTTACATTTTGAAATAGACAGATTTATGAAAAGAACTATGAGGATTGAGTTTTGTGATTAAGCTCATATTTTAAAATTATTATTTGACTCTAATTATTCATGAATATCTTTAAAAATTGAATTATTATAAATTACCTACCACTCCAACAAATCAAGTTATATTCATTCGCTATACTCATTAGTTTGGGTCAATATCCAATTATAATTTAAGAATAATTGTGTCAATACTTTTTCTGCTATTTAGTTTAATTAAGAAAAGTTATTATTTAATTATAAAGCTAAACTTTTATATACAAAGTCTATTTAGAAGATGTATCTGCACCTATAAAACTAGAAACTAAATACATTCGGAAGATCTTGTAGAAAAATAAAACAAATTAATCTATCTTAAGTGAGCAAGAGGATTAAGTTTCTTTGAGAGCTTCAGATTAAATATCAGTTTCAATTATCACTGTCAACTGGCAGAAATGTAACATTACAAAATTTCTGCCACCAGAAGGCAAAGAGAGATAAATTCCCTGCACATTATGAGACACATAGGGGTCATGCTAAGCTAATTGAAGTCCAATTCTGAACTAGTAATAAAAGAAAATATTTTTTATGTATTAATCAGCTCATAGAAATGACCTCTGCAGGGAGCAACACTCTACAAATGAATTTAAAAGGAAACGAGGGAAACATTTATAAACAAAGACTTTTTGTTGTTGTTAATGTTATGACTTGTCTAGCTGTCCCTCAAAGCCTCATGCAGTCTTAGGTGGGACTTTTTCACAGGTGGTTGGATCTCGAGTGTGTAACCTTGGGCTTGATTCATGGTGCAACACTAGGATCAAGGGCACTAGGATTATGGGTGCTACCTACCCTAACTAGCCTGGATAAAATGTAAAGGACAGAAAGAGTTGTGGTCATGCATTCTGCCCACCATGAACTGTTTCTCTTCTACAATACCACCCTGCCTTGGAGCCAACTGATTTTGGATTGAAACCTCTACAAACTGTAAGCTAAATAAACCTTTCCTCCTTTAACTTTGGGTTCAGGTATTTTGTCTCAGCAACAATAAAAGTAACTAAGACAGCCAGACATCCAGTTTGACCACAGAATCCAACCTGATGCTGCTGGAGCAAGAATCTTCTGCTCTGAGTGAGGTGATGCAGATAGCCATGGGAATATAAGTCAGAGACAAATAATGAGTGACGTGTTGACAAGTCAAGAAAGAAGTCAGCAGTGTGGCGGCGCATGTCTGCAAGCCCAGCTGCTCAGGAGGCTGAGGCGGAAGGATCACAAGTTTGGGTCCAAGCTTGGGCCACTTAATGAGACCCTGTCTCAAAATAAAAGGGCCTGGGGATGTAGCTCTGTTACAGTGCTTACCTAGCACAGGTTCAATCCCGAGTGATTCAAAAAGAAGGGAGAAGAAGAAAAGGAAAAGGAGGAGGGGGAGGGAGGGGAGGAAAAGGAGGAGGAGGAAGGAAAGGAGAGAGAAGAAGAGTGAGCAGTTTAAAGGGCTACTGGTGGCATGCAGTGTAAGGAACCAAGCAGCACGAATTTAGGTAGGATGTGATTGGGTGAGGGAACTCTCTGAAGGCAGACTTGGCAGAAAGTCATTGGCAGGACCAAGGACAGCGCCAAGCAGCCATGTGGGTCTGTCTCTGATCTTAAGACCAGGCCCAGCGCCTTAAAGCCACATCACCTGGTGAATTTATTTTCCGGGCCTATCGCACTTATGCAAACATGCTAAAGTATTTCTGGAAACAGATGGAATATATATATTCTTTTAAAAAAATGAGAGCCAGATGTGGCACCGCACACCTATAATCCCAGCACTCAGGAGACTGAGGCAGGAGGATCACTGTGAGTTCAAGGCCAGCCTGGGCTACAGAGTTCAAGTCCAGCATGAACTACATAGTGTAACCCCATCTCAAAAAGATGAAACAAAAAAAGGAAATGAAAGAAAGCAATGTTTTTTTCCTTAGCCAGAGATATTGGCTTGACCAAAGGATCCAACCTGTGGCTAAATTAATAGATGTGTAAACAACTAAGTAACCGTGTAAGTACCCACATAAAACATCTTCAGAAAGGCTTCCTTAGGTTCAGAAAGAGTCAGTTTACTTTTGAAAGGTGGGTCTGCATAGACCTCAAAGCACACTGGGGCCAGCAATGTGAGTCAGGGTGCAGGCGTGTGTGTGCACCGGTGGCCCAAATGCAGCAAGGAGGCACTAACCTAGAGAGACACAAGTAAACTCACTTGGCTATTTTGATTTTGCTTCTGGAATCCAAGTGAGAAGGAATGACAAGATCAGAAGAGAGTGAGGCCAATGATTCAAAGCCAGTCCCCCCTCCAAAAGCTGAAGAGTTATCAGGAAGCTCCAGGAGGAGTGTGACCCCCACTTATGCACCACTGATGCGCCTTTGAATAAAGATATAGCACAAGAAGATTGTCTTCACCACCTTGCTTAGCTTCCCCTGGGACGTCAGTGTCACTCAGCAAATCTGCTTCTGCCTCTCACAGGACCGACCGTTCCCTGTCACATGCCACAGTGACACCATCACAGCAGCTCACCCCAGCCCGTGTTGCCCCTCCATTTCCAGATCCTGCACAGATTATCTCTAAAAAGCAGGTGGCATGGTTTTCACTCATTTATTAAATGTCAATTCCCTTACCTGGTCTGTAAGTTCTTTTAGGCAGTGACCTAAGTCCTCTTTGAGTATCAGGTTCCTCTTAGAGTTTCCGGGCCTCGGTAGATGTAATATTCCACCAGACGGCCAGTCCTGTCCTTTCTGCCTGTGTGACCTCTTACCTTGGCCAGCCCTTCCCTCTCTCCTCCACCTTCATCACTTGGGTACCTTGTTTCAGACTTGGACAGGAACCAGGAATTGAGGGCTGCAAATTAGGGATGAGAACAGCTATGAATTCTATCATCCCGCTGGACACAAATGTGTGCCAGGGTCTTGATTTCTAATTTCTATGCATACTAAATTTTAGCCAACTGTAGTTCTTTGTTATTTCTTAACATATCATAAAATTTCTGGTCCCTGTTCCTTTATTCATGACACTTCATTTGTGTGCAACACCCAAAACTCCTGCAGATTGTATCTGCCTGCTACCAACAAACAGAGCACCACAACTGTCCTTCAAGGACAAGCTGAATTTCATTTCATCTCCTTTCCAAAATTTGAGTTGTTCAGTTTTACTCTCAGGATCTAATGCAGACATAATTACCTAAGAGAGTACAACTTACAATAAGTTCTGACTTGGACATATATACAAATTGGTTTGATCTTAGGGAATATCTCACTGGTGTTAATCTGCAAGGCTCCTTGTATATTTTCTGGTTAAATTATATCAGCATCAGAATACTCAAATATATAGTATCCATACAAAGTTCTCCAAATAGCATTCACTTTTTACTGTGTTGTTATGTTGTGTTGTGTTGCGTTGTGTTTGGATGTAAGGGCATGGAAGTAGCTGGGAATGTACCAAGTTGTGTTGTTCTGCATGGCAGCCTCTCACCACACGTGACCATTTACATTAAATAAAATTAAGCTGCACCACATTTCAGGTGCTCAGTAGCAGTCTGTGGGAGGTGGCTACTATGCTGAACAGTGCAGCCTCAGCACAGCTCCATTTCTACGCAAAGGTCACTGGACTTCACTGCTCGGAGTACGCCATGCATCTGAATCCTTGGCATGTCTATGAAAACACAGCTTCTGATTCAGCAGACCTGGACTGGGCCTGAGCGTCTACATTTCTAAGGGAGTCCAGCTGACAGTGATATACTGGTTCATGGACCACCCTCTGAGAATCAGTGGACTTGGCTGATGACACCGGCTGGGTTTCCTATTGCTGTGTGCCAGTGCTCAGCCTACACAAGCTGGCTTCTCCCCCTTCTCATCCCCAGGTGCAGAAGGTATTTCCATGTTGGCAGTCTTTGGCCTTGGGAGGTCTAATGATGGCTTTCTAACCAAGCCTTCTTAATTATGATACCATCAGGTCAGAGTTTCCTAAAATATAACTGACATTTCAGTGAGGCTGGTCTGCCCTGTCTGTGCAAATGAGCATTTCTCCAAGAGTTCAGGGCTGAGGGTCCGGCTGTGGGTGCAGTCTGTCCCAGTGGATGAGCTGGGGCAGGTTGTTTAGCTTCTCAGTGACTCAGAAGTAAAGAGCTTCTCAGTGACTCAGAGGTAAAGAGCAGAACCAATACCATAATGTTGCTTGGGGGTTTAAAAGAAAATGCATGTAACAAACCGGAACACGTATGTGTGAAGCACCTGACACGGAGTAAGGGCTGCGTCAGTGTTTGCTGCTATTTTTTTCTAACCAAGTCTCTGTGAGGTCTATAAGCCAAAAAATATTAAAATTGCTTTATTTAAGCTAACATCGAATTATGCTTTCTGTGCATCACAGGAGCTATATTTTGGGAGATAGCTCAGAGGCGAAATTAATTTTTGGTGCAGGAAACACACAGAGATATTTCAATCATGACAGCCAAGAGCCATCCATATACAGCACACTGGCAGGTGAAGCTGAAAACGGTTTCTTCAACTGCATTTTGATCTAACAAGGGGAAAGAGTAGTTATTCATATTAGCTACACCGTTTCTCAGTGACCAAGTGGCATAATTGGGGACCAGGACATTTTCTTTGCCACTTTATGTTTTTTAAAGTTTCACATAAATTTACATGACTACATAGTAAGATGGAAGCTGCCATTGTCCCCTGTAGGAGCGGCAATAACTGCCACACAGCCTCTGCTCCCCCCATGGAAAGGTTTCCTCCTACTGATCCATCCCCACTCACACCCAAAATGTATTGTATTATTGCTTTCAAGTTCTAAACTCGGATTCAGGTCTAGTTTGGAGGGGCCATGTCTATAGCCAACAATATGTGTTAAATTGTCAAAAGAAAAATTACCTGAGATATAGCACACAAGACACCGTGATATGAACCCCAAGCCCAGCACAGACCTCTCCACTCCCCCAGAAAGGGATAATTTAAGAGGCTGAGTATTTGTTTCTGTTTATAAAAAGTAAGACATGGTAACTATTAAAAGTTAGGAAAGTATAAAAATACATAAAAAAAGATTTTTAAAATTGCCCAAATCCATGTCCTAAGAGGAAATAACTAGTACCATTTTGGTTATATTTCTTGCAGTATTTTGTCTACTTTAGAAAATAATTGAGACCAAGTGTTTATATGAATCTGAAACTTACTTAGAGTGGGTTTTGTTTTCTTGGTTTGGTTTTATTTACTTTAAAAGGCGACCTGTTTAACATGCATGAACAGCTCCCCTACATTTAAAACAAAGACCATTTCAGCATTTTAACTTGAGCATTTCAGAGACAGCCACAGACAGCCCCAGCTTCTTCTCAGTGTAACTCAGTAAGCTGGCCCAGGACTTCCAGATCCCACAGTAGTGAACCTTGCATAGTACCTGGCAACAATATAAGAACTGACCTTCCTAAAAAATATGTGATTGTCATTTTTTTCTTACGTTAATCTGAATTTAGTGAGATGTTTTGATTTTTTTCACATTTCACCTTCATTTGACAAGAGGGAGGGAAAGAGGAGGGTATGAAAAAGAGGAGAGGAATGTTCTACAGGACTCTAGGAATTCTCCTGTCCAATTGCCTTTAAAACTTTCTCATTCCTTACTGAGTCCCACAATAAGGAGAAGAGTAGGGTTTCTGCCTAACAGTTAAAGCGAAAAGATACTTTTACTTCGTTAGATGGGAGATGATTATCCCTTTGAAAATGATCCAAAAATATACTCTACTGATTGAATAAAAGCAATCAATATGTCATGGATTATTTTTTAAAATGTGTGTGCAGGCCCGGAATCGAGAGCAGGTAGTCAACAAAGTTTTACAGGTTTTTAGATAAGGGTGGCATCATTTTGTCTGATTTCAACAATGATGGTTCTATACTTTTAAAATGGAAATTCCCAAGATTTCCTGTTTTCTTCACCTTCCTGCATTAGACTTCCTGATTCCTGAACACTTCAGCCATGAGGCCCCATAGTGTGACTGCAGCTGGAGGCCTCTTCCAAATAACATCCTGTGAATGCAAATGCAGGGGAGGACACAGCTTCCCCGAAGCCCAGACACCACTGATGGAGCCAAGCAGCCAACCAGGTGTTAACCTGTCCCTCGTGGGCTCCTTCCCTAAATAAAATGTATGCTCTGGAGTTCAGGAAGTAGATGGTTTCAGGCAGATAACTTTTAGGTAGCAAGAACAGCTTCAAATCATGTTAGATAGAATAAGAACTGTGACATCCAAGCCTATGATGTGCCTGGCTATCATAATAAAATCTGAAGAGGCAAAATCTCTTGTAAGATATTATACTACAAAGCTTAAGTTACTTTACGTTGCCTTTGCCAGTGATCCTCACATCAGTGTTTTCCATAAACATCTTAGAGGAGACAAGTGGGTTCTGATTATCTTGTCTTGCATGAGGGGAAAGAAAATAGCACATGCTGGTTTTGCTGAGGTGGAATTGCTAAATATGGTCACTTAACCTCAGTAATTAGATGTTTAATCAATAAATTGATAAAAGATCATCCCTAATATTCTTGGTTAAGAGCAAATATTTTTCAGCTTGTTTCTAGAAACCTGAGTGTAATAAACTGGATGTATCAACTGTGAGCTTCTTGCTCTATGTGCTAGAAATTTTCACACAGACACATATCTGAACTTGAAAACAGTTCAAGGAGAAAGATCGAGAAAAGAGCACATGTAGTTCATGTAAAAAAAGCCTACATAGCCGGGCCTGGTGGCGCACGCCTGTAATCCCAGCACTTGGGAGGCTGAGGCAGGAGGATCATCGTGAGTTCAAGACCAGCCTGGGCTGCAAAGTGAGCTCAAGGCCAGCCTGAACTGCATCATGAGATCCTGTCTCAAAAAGACAAAAAAAAAAAAACAAAAACCTCACATAGTCTACATTTCAAAGAAAAATTAATTCTCAGTTATCTATGGAGTGATTTCCAGACCCACATTCAAAAAGCATCTATAAGTGTACAGTTCATAGCTAAATATTAAATATTTATTTGGAGTTTTCTACAATTTGTGTTAACAAGATCCTTGGAGGAAAATAATAAATTGCTGAGAGTGCAAAAATAGCTTTCACTGTTTCTGGGGAATGTGACATATTTTTGTTATCTTTATAGATTAAAAAAAAGTTCAGATTTGTTTATACCAAACCTTAGAGGAATTCTAAAATGTTTTAAAAACAAATCTTGTTTTTGGATTATTAAATAGAGCCTTTAAATGTTTTGTGCTGTAGCTTTAGTTTGATTGCAGTGGGATTTAATGTTCTCTTCTTCAAAACTAATTTTGTTACTCTACAAATTAGTTGTAAAACTATAACTAAGAGAAAAATGTCTTGTTCACTCACATTTTAAATGGTGGTACCTGTTGATGGATGTGATTGATCTTGATGGAATGCCAAGCCTGACTAATCTCACCATCTCTGACGGTAATCAATCCTGTAAATGTTTGTTCATCTAATATTTTTAATGAACTATGTCTACTCTCTTAAGAAATTGTATGTCTGAATTACTACCTTTCATAACATTTCTATAATTCTCTAATAATAACCTGATTATTTAGGCCCCTTGTTTAGAAGCCTCTGTTGGCTCCCTGCAGCTGGAGAAGGAAATCTTGTCTCTAAATTCCCCGGCTACCTCAAAACCCGGGCCCACCCTCCCTTTCTTGGCTCATCCCTGCTCCCTCCACAAGCTGCCCTTTGAGCCCACAGCACCGCCTTTACCCTCCCCTCGCGTTCATTACTCGTTCACACCTCTGAGTAGCCGCATGTACTGTTCTTTCCTTCCTCTTTCTACAGTGGAAAAACTCCTATTTAACTGCAAAGAGCTGCCTGAAAAAGCCTCTCCCCTCTGTCCTCCCAGATTCTCCAAGAAAAGCAAACGACTGCCTGCCTGCCTCCCTATGGGGGAAGGAAGTACATTCACATAATTTTGGTGCAAATGTTTATCTCCTCCTCAAAGACCATAATATCTCTGAAGGCAAGCATACTCAGCATTGATTCGCTGTCCTTGACTGAGTCCTTGAGGCCTTCAAACAGTGTTTACAGAATTTAGTTTTCAACATTATCCAGCAAAAACAAACAACCAGAATCCAGTTTCTCCCCCTCGTCTATAACATGTAGTAAGACATAGTCCATAATAGCACACACAGCTTTTCTGACCCACAGCCGCTCACACAAGAAAAGCACAGCAAGACCCTCTGCGGGAAGCACTTCTACGGTTTCAGCCAACATGCAAAGAAGGCAGACTGTGCCAGGTGCCGCCCTCTCCATCTTCCCTCTGCACGCCTCTCCTGCCTCCTGTGACTGCACACCTCCAGCACTCACCCTCAGATGCCTTCTAACTGGCCAAAGTTTCTTACTGCAGCATATACACTACACTATTAAGAAAAAATTCTCCCTTTGCTCCCCTGGCCAATTTCCATTCCCTTAGCAAAATATGAGACTCCTTTACAAGAATCCAATAAGATTACAAGATGTAAGTAGTTGGTATTCAGGTAAAATAAACTCCACCTCCCAGAGAGGAATGTCTTTTCAAAATATTACTAACGAACCCAAATGACTTCAGCTAGTAGAATACTGTACATGGAAGAGATATTCTTAAGGGGAGGCCTTCCAGAAGCTCCCTGAACTTTCTGGGTCACAGGATGCCACCATTCCCAGTGTGTGAAAGACACATCAGCAAGCAGGACCCACATTTCTGAAAGGCTGCCAACACCCACCCTGTCCGCAGCGGTGTCCCAGGGTGTCCTCCTTGGGAGATCTCTGCTTTGAAGATCAGCCACGCCACTCAATGTACACATCATCAGACCCTGGGGGGGAAAACCACGGAGAAACAAACAGAATGCGGGCAAGGAAAGTGAAAGGAAAAGAGATGTCTGCGAGCTGGATGGCAGACGAGAAAGGATCACAATAGGGGGAAACTACACCAAAGATTCCAAGACCAAATAGCTGCCGCTTGGCAGTCGTACAAGAAGCCGACTGAAGAATCAAGACTATATCCATTCCAGCATTTTTCCTTTAAAATGTTTTCCATCCTTAGCTGAGTGCCCTACCTACATCACATTAGCTAAAAAGTGAAAAAAATTCACAAAAGACTGAGTGGATGAGGACACTCTAAGCACTTTTCTTCAGGAAATTACAAAACCTAGTGAACAGCTGTAACTGTCACTGCGCTCCCTCACTTCTCATGATACTAGTGTCTCTGCTCAATGTGATCTTATTTCCGGGGCGGCCAGTCCTCTAATAGCCGCACATGCTGAGATCAAAGGATGGAGAGGCTATTACACACAGGGCTAATGTCACAGACAGAACGGTTAGAAAGGACCAGATTCCATTATATAAAGGAATATTTCAAGAAATAAAAACCATTTTCAGAGAAGCTGAAATCAAAAATAGCAACAACCTTAAACTTCATTCTAGGAGCAGGAGGGAGGTTGTGCCCCTCCCTCTGGTTGCCTAGGGAACAGGATGCATTTGGCTTCTGCCATCCAATAACTTCTTAGAAACCGCATCCTACCTTACATCTGTGGTGGTTATATCTGTTCTAAATGGAAAAGCTCTTCAAAAAGCGCAGTTTAAGTTCTACCAAAGAATCTTTGTCAGGAAAATATTATAGAAAGCTGAAACATCTATAATATTATTTACTGTCCCAATAAATTAATATTCTTCTACTTGGATAGAAGATTTTCTTTTCCATATCTTATTATTCATTTTGATTCATAAATGTAGAATTTTCTTCTGAATACATAAATTCATCTTCATTAAAAACACTTATCTTGGCATTTCAGAAATATAAATGGGAATATTCTAGTTTGAATTAAACTATGCAAAATTATTCTGACTTTCCTCAAACATTCAAAAAAGAATATTGCTGATAACAGCATACATGAAAAGCAAAAATAATAATATTTAGCTTTCCTCACATAATAAATTTTCTTTAAGTGGGCGCCCGCCTCCAGCCAACTATGTGCTGTGGATCCCACTCTGGCCGCCTCAAACTGCCAACTCCTCGCTGGCTCTGCAGTTTGGTTCCTTCAGCAAATGGCCCCAGAGGCACCAACCAACCAACTCACCTGACCCTGGATGAGGCCAGTGCCCCTGGAGAGATGGTAAGCTCCGGAGAGTTGGCAGCTCCAGAGACAAGTAATGAGCCTGCGCAGCAACACTAGCTCCAAGAAAAGTTCACAGCTGTTGTTAACTGCAAATACCGTGTGGGGTTTTACTCTGAGACTGTATCTTGGTTACTTTTTCCTTATTGCTGAGACAAAATACCCAATGCCTAAAATGAAGGAAGGAAAGGTTTATTTAGCTTACAGTTTTTGGAGACTTCCATCCATACTTGGCTGGTTCTGAGGTACAGTGGCACATGGCAGAGGGCAACAGTTTATGGCAGCAGAACACAGCAAAAACAACCAGCAAAAGGGAGGAATGGCAGCAGGAATGGCCTCTTTCTCTCCCTTACATATGCAAACTATCCGCCCTAGGGCAGGTGTAGTTCTCACACCCATAATCCCAGCATTGGATCATGGATCAGTCATAAACTCTAAAAGGCACCCTATAAATGCATGAGGATTTGGGGGGACATGCAGACACAAACCACAACAGACTGACTCCTCTGAGGCAGGATAGAGTTAAAGAATGAATGCAATATGTTGCCCACATACTGCCAGAGAGAATTTAAGCAGGTACTATTTTGACTGTGTGAACCTAAGCCAAAGAACAACTACACCACAGAGTCACTCTTGGGTTTTGAGTGTTACCCTAGCAGGGACAAGGGAATGAGGGGCAGATGTAGAGAGGGTGAGGGCTAGACATGTATCCCTTGAGAAGTCTGCACTCAGGCCAGGAAGGACATGGGACCCCATACCCCATGGTGCGAGGCCAGGTCTGGCAGGAGAGCTCTCAGAGGTGGCTGCCACTGAATCTTGTGATCTGCTCGAGTCCCCATCCCATTGCCTACATCCAGCGGAGACGGGTGGTTGAATTCCCACTTACCAATGTGAATGGGATATGCCTTAGCTTGGACAGTTACCATGGTCTGGGGTTTCTAGCACAGGGACCTCTGGAGCAGTGGGGTCACCTCACAAACCCACAGGCCATTGGGGGGGTAGAGATAGAGATAGAGAACTGTCTGCAGGTTCCAGAAAGAAATCACTTATTTGGAAATACAGAGGCATGTGTGCGTGTGTGTGTGTGTGCATGTATGTGGGTGCAGGCACATGGCTGTGCATGTGCGTGTGTGTGTGCACGCATGTATGTATGTTCAGAAGGCACCTATCCCCACCCTGTTTCTTTTTCCTTTCTTTTCTAGTTTTTCTCTTTTCTTTTTTTCTTTTTTCCTTTAGTTTGTTTGGGTTTTCTTTTTTTCTCCTTTTTCTTGCTCACTTTTTTCTATTACTTTTATCTGTTAATTTCCTTTTATTAATAATAAAATATTTTCTTTCACTTTTCTCATCTTTCATTGCTTAATTTTTAAAAATTTGCCTTTTTCATGCTCCCATTCCCTATACTATCATTACTTATATAACCATTAAGGTTGATAAATTTTTAAATAATTAACTATAACCCATTACTGCTGAATATTGTTCTTGTTAGTGGAGGTAAAGATTTTCCATTTAGTTTATATTTACTAGAGGTCATTGTTTGGTTTATCCTAGTGTTAAGATCTCTCTTCTATGGCAAAGGCAGCACATTATTAGTTCTTAGGGTGTGGCAATATCTAGTTTGTTTTGACACTATTATTGTTGCTGATTTTATTACCATGGCTAAGCTGACACAGTGGTTACCATCAACTGGATTTCTCTGTATGCCAGTATCTGGATTGCCTAAGTGTCACGAACAGTACTTCAGCCCATTGCTGAAGAACTGGATGCAGGGCCAAATAGGCTGTAGCCTCCCCTCCTAAAATAATGGAGACAGGAGCAAAGGCTTATAGTTAGCCACACCCAGCATGCATCACTGAAAAGTAGACATTTACTAAGTTGATCTCCATATCAGCAACAAAGTCTGCCACCCACAAGTCTCAGCTCCAGGAGCAAAGTGCTGAAACAGGAGAAGACAAGGCAACAAAATGCCTCCCAAAACTCCAAACTCCCCTGCAGCTGCCCATGGACCATCAAAGGAGAGGACATCAAAAGTCAGGCAGCCAAATCATCTGAAAGGATAACAGAGGTGATTAAACAAACAGATCAATAAAGTTCTTGGTGAGTTCAAAGAAGATAGAACTAAATAGTTAGTGACCCCAATAAAAAATATCAGCAAGTTTCCAGAAGGCACTACTACAAAGCTAGCTGAACTAAACAAAGTGATGCAAAACATGAATGCCCAGGCATAGAAAAGACTTAGAATCCACGAAAAAGCACCAAACAGAAGTTCAGGAGATTAAAAAGCCTATTAATATGGGCAGCAGAAGTGACCAATGTGAGAACAAAGTGCCAGAACTGGAAGATGGGGCTGCTGTCAATGATCAATTAATGAGAGATAGTTCAAAAGAACAAGCCGTCATGAAAAATGCATCTACCAGCTACTGGAGGATACAAAGAAGAGTAAGATTAATTGGAATTGGTGAAAATCAGTACCGCATAAGGACATTGAAAAATCTAATTACAGACAAGAGCAGAAAACGTTCCAAATTTGGGAAAAAATGAAATGTACAGATAAGGGGGATATAATAGAACCCCAAATAGCCACAATCAGAAAAGAACCTCTCCACAACACAGCTTAGTCAAAATCCCAGAAGTTCAGCACAAGAACAAAATCTTAGAAGTGGTTACAGAAAAGCAATGCATCACTTATAAAGGAAAACCTATCAGAACTGTAACATACTTCTTAACACAAATCTTAAAGGCCAGGAGAGTTTGGAGTGAAGTGTTTCAAGCCCCAAAATAAAATAACTCCCAACCCAGACCGATGTATCCTGCAAAGCTATCTTTCATAATTGATTGAGAGATAAGATATTTCCATGATAAAGAGCACCTAAAGAAATCCATGACCACAGAAACGTTTTAAGGATATCCTAGAAAGACACAGGAAGCTAACAACGCTGTCCAGCTGGATGCATGCATCACACAGGGTGAGTGGTTAAGTAGAAGGGAAGGAAAGAGCAATGGCAACACGGAAGGGATACGATCGCAGGGATGAGTCAGTAACTTTCTGTAGTAACCTTCACTGTGAACAGTCTCAATTTCCCAAGCACAAGACAGAGGCTGGCACGATGGATCAAGAAACAATTTCCTATCGTATGCTGTATACAAAACCATTTCACCCGAAAAGAAATTCATGGAGCAAAAGCCAAAGGTTGAAAAGTAATATTCCATGTGACAGGAAAGCAAAAATAAGTAGGAGGAGCTCTACTGTTTTCAGACAAAGTGGATTTTAAGTCAAAACTGATCAGAAGAGACAAAGAAGAGCACAATATGCTGGTTAAGGGAGCAATTCAATGGAAGCTGTGCACTGAACAACATCACGCCAAGCGTCATAAAATAAATAACACTGGACATAAAATACTACAGGAACATCAGTACAATTATAGTGGGGGACCTCAATACCCCACTACCACAAATAGATCAACAAGACAAAAAATCAACAAAGAAATATCAGAGTTGAACCAAACCTCCAAACAAATGGACTTAGTAGATATCCACAGAGTGTTCTACCCAATAACAAGAGAAGGCACATTCCTCTCAGCAGCACATGGAACTTTCTCCAAAATAGACCACATGCCAGCCAATAGAGCATGCATAAGTAGGTGCAAAAGAATCTAAATTGTATCGTGCATATTACCAGATCGTAGTGAATGAAACTAGAACTAAATGACAAAAGAAACCACAGAAATTATACAAAAGCATGAAAAGTAAACAACACATTATTCCTTGATTATTCATTCTCTTAAATAGTCAAAGAGTTACAGAAGAAATCAAGCAAGGAATAAGATAGTTCTAGAGTTAAATGTCAATGCCAGTGCAATACACCAGAACTTATGGTATATTGACAACAGCCCTAAAAGGGAAATTCAGAGCTGTGAATGCCCACATCACAAAAAGCAGAGTAAGCACAAATTAATAATCAATGATGCACCTCAAGGTCTTAGAAAAACAGGAAAAACCTAATTCAAAGCTGCTACAAGGAAGAAAATCATAAAGATTGAGTCCAGACCCATATTGCACCATGTACTAAACAGAAATAAAAATGGATCAAAGAATTAAATGTTACAATAGAAACACTTAATCTGCTGGAAAATAAAATAGATGAAACTCTAGTACAGGCAAGAACTTTCCCAAAATAGTATTAAGAATCAACAAATTGAGTCATATCAAATTAAAAAGCTTCTGCATAGCAAATCAGACAACCAACAGAGTGAAGAGACATCCTACAGATTGAGGAAATTTTTTTGTCAGGTATTCCTTGGAAAGTGGAGTAATGTCTAAAATATATTAAAATACTAAAAAACAGATCTCCCAAGATAAAAGATACAATAAAAAAGGCAAGGGAAATGAATAGATGCTTCTCAGAAGTCCAAATGGCCAAGAAATACATGAAAAAATGTTCAATATCACTGGCCATCAGAGAAATGCAATAAAAAAACACTGAGATTCCACCTCACTCCAGAAACAATGGCCATTGTTGGGAAATCCAATAGTAACAAATGCTGAAATGCTGGTGCGGCTGTGGGGGAAAGAACCTATCTACATTTTAGGTGGGAATGTAAATGAACAGAACTCCTATGGAAACCAGTATGTAGATTCTTCAAAACCTGAGCCTAGAAATTCTGTTTAACCCTCCTATTCACCTTCTAGGCATCTTGCCAAAGGAGTTTAATATATCATATTATAGTGATACATGCCTATCCATCAGCATCATTCATAATAACTAAATCTTAGAAAGAGGCTACATGCCCACCAATATGTGCATGGGTAAAGAAAACATGATATTTACACCCAATACAGTTCTACTTGCCATAAAGTAAAACCTGTCATTTGTAGGAAAATGGGTGCACCTTGAGACCATAATGTTAAATGAAATAAACCAGACACACAAGCTTAAGTATTGCATGGATCCTCTTATGTGAGAAATCCAAAATATAAATAAAGAGCAAAGTGAAAGATAATAGGAAGTAGGGAGATACTTTTCATGTGGGGAAGGGATCAAGGGATGGAGGCAGAATGGAAAAAGAAGAGCGAAAGGAGATAAGAAAAAAAAAAAGAAGTGAGGTCTGCTCTGTCCATGTACCAGGGTCTCATGAGGAATACAATCATTATGTAATGCAAACAAGCATTAATAAAAAATAAAAACTGAAAGAAATAAATTTTCTTTAACCTTTGCTTGCTGAAAGATAAAAGCCTGGTAACAGTCATGGGGAGGTTTATTAGAAATACCATCAATGATATCAGCACGTGCTTATACGTGTGTGTACATGTGTGTCTGTGTGTGTGCCCATGTGTGCAAGCACGTGCATGTCCGTATCACTTTAAAACAATGCTGCTGGCCAATTTTCAATCCTTTCCACTTCCTGCAATTCTTTTAGGCCAAGGTAATTATTTCATGGGCATGTTGAGTCTTTCGTTTGTGCTAATAATAAAAGGCATTCTGACAGCTAACTCCACAGCAGGTGGAACATTGCTTCTGCTTCTGCTCCTACTAATGCTTTTGGCTTCTCCACACCTGATCACTTTTAAAAGTAGGCTGAAAGATGCTAAACATTCCACCTTTACTTTCTTCATCAGAATATTTTGTGTTACAATCTATGTAGGTTGGGGAAAGAGACTAGAAGCTAAAGAGAAATAGGCGATTTGGTGAGTTTAATTTTTTGTAAAATTTTAAAAGCCTGGCTGTACGATGCTTGAGACCAGAGATTTTATACCTCAAGCACAGGTCCTCCAGTAGAATAGCTCTAAATCTCAATTAACCAGAACTGAATCGTAAAAGAAAACTTCTTGTGGGGCACTGTGGCACTAAAGGCCAAAATGATTTCTTTCTGCCAGTTTGCAGGGAATTGAAATATAAGAGGACAGAATCATATAAGAAAACTTGTTCTTAAAAATGAAGACAGTTTTCAGGGAAGGTTATTGGGTAGGTGCGTATGCAGTTCTGTTTCCCTACTAAGTATTGTACTCTAAGAGTAAAGTTCAGAATGACTTTTGAGCATCGTCAAATACATTACTTTGCCTACTTTATTTTACTCATGAGACAATTAATGAGTCTTTTAGGTTCATGTGAATGCTTGGCCAAGATATTTATACACAAAAGTAGATTGATAGGGAAAAAAGTTGATCAACAGTAGTATAATTTTTAAGTTTTAAACTGGCACTGTGCATTTATTGTATTTGATAGAATATTCAATTCCATAGAAGATGGGAAGTTAAACAGGATGAGACTTGCAACATGTAGTTAAGTATAGACAGATGAATAATTTATGAGACCTATTATAAATAAGCAGAACATATGTGTGCTAAGCATAGAAAGGGATAGAAATGTTGACTGAACACTGGTTACTACAAATTAAATACCCACAGGGTATGTGAGTCAAACAATAGTCACGCAGTCATCAATTGGCCAGACATTAGTGACACTCCAGCCCCACAGATACTTTGCTGGATAAAATCCAGAGCTGCTCACCGGCATACTGGTGAGCTCACAGTTACAGCAAAAAGCACATGTCCCTGTACTTTCCAAATGAGCCTTTTTGCTATAAACCT
Source organism: Dinomys branickii (assembly GCA_004027595.1). Lineage (NCBI taxonomy): Eukaryota > Metazoa > Chordata > Mammalia > Rodentia > Dinomyidae > Dinomys > Dinomys branickii. The sequence continues at coordinate 133,902 of PVLD010000267.1, read as the reverse complement.
TGAACGAGGTTCTCATAGCCACACCATCGAGAGTGGAGGCTGATGGGAGGAGGGGGAAGGGAAGGAGAGAGCAGAGGGAGGGGGCAGGGGGAGCTGCAGCTGCTGAGGACTCCTCCTGCAGTGTTGTCTTCCCGTCCTGCCCATGCATGAGCTCACTCCACCTCCTGCCGTTACTCTCAACTGTGTGTTTTTAATTGATTCAATAAACCATGTGATCAAACATCTTACTCTGTGATCCACAACCTCTGGAACAATTCTTCTAGAAGTACATATGGAGGCTACATGGCATTAAGATAATTTACTGCACAACAAAACTCACCAATTTTACATTACATTGGCAGTTGCTAATTGCCACCAAGAGCCAATGCAAGAAAATGAATGATAAATAGCAACCTATAGCTTTTGGGGAACCCCCAAGTAGTGAGTCCTGCTTACTTCTGCAGCTTGCTTACATGGCATTATGTTGCACACATATAAATAGCCACATTTTCTTATCAAGTCATCCTACGTTGGTCAGGGGAGTGCAGCTAAGTGGTAGAGCACTTGTTTCATGCACTTGAGGCTCTGGGTTTGATCTCCACAAACCCACAGAGGGGGAAAATGTTGCCTTAGGCAGAGCATGGTGGCAGAGACCTGTAATCCCAGCACTTTGGAGGCTGAAGCATGAAGATCTCTGTGAGTTCGAGGGCAGCCTCCGCTACATAGTGAGTTAATGCCCAGCCAGCTGAATAAATTCACTATCATCATTTTAGAGACATGCTGGCTAATTGTGAAAATAATTCATTTCAAAGCACCTGGTATTTATTTCCTATAAAGTCACATGGTCCAGGCATCCTGGTGTCTCTGCAGTTTCATGGTAGATGGTCTAGGTATTTGCATAGTCTATCATAGAAATACATACACAATCTCACAGAGAGATATATTAAGTGTCCATTGAGGTAAGATGGACACTTAGTGCAACTCAGTGGAAGTTAACTGGAGTCTTACATCATTATACAGTTTTGTGGGAAATAAAGAAGTGAACAACCTCATCCACTGCAGAGTCCCAGAAAGTAAAACGGCTCAAGCTCTCTTGAGGGCAACTTAGCAATGCTATGAAAACCCTTAATACTGAACAGTTCATGGTAGTAAAAAATTTGAAATATTCTATATTTCAACAACTTGGGTGTAGTTAAATAAAACTTGATACTAACTTTCACTAGAATATATGCAGCCATCAAAAATTACATTGTATTTCATAAAATTTTATGGAAAAGAGTGTAAAATTGACATAGCAAAAAAAAGTTCAAATCTCTCAAAATACCCAATGCCTGTACCCCAAATAACTTAACTAAAGATCTCCCTTTACCCAAAAACCTAAAAGTACCCAAAGTACCTTTACCTAAAGAATCCCCAGAATAAAGCTTTACCTAGTACCTTTACCAAAATATTTATATTTTAAAGAACATATACAAGGTATATTTATATGCACACTTCTTTATTTTAACTCAAATTATGGGTATCATAATAAACCCGCTGTTTGGCACTTTGCTTTGGGCCATTAACAATTTATCTTGGATGTATTTCCATAGCAACAAAATATACATATATAGCATATACTTTAATAGTCATCAAATATTTAATTGTGTGGGTTTTACTATATTTTATTTATTAGGTCCCCTATGAAAGGACAGTTATATTGTTTCCAGAATTTGGTCTTACAAATAATACCATAATGAAATTTAGATGAAAATCTAGATGAAAAATTTTTGAGACAGGGTCTCGCTATGTAGTTCAAGCTGGCCTTGAACTCACAGTGATCCTCCTGCCTCAGTCTCCTTAGTGTTGGGATTACAGACACGCACCATTATGGCCGGCTGAAATGTTTAATAATATGTAAAAATGGTAACAATATTTTAAAAAATTTTTGAAACCCAGATTACAAAATAACATCTATACAACGGCATAAATTTAATTTTGTTAAAATATCAAAAGAGGGAAAAGGTGTGAGAGAGAGGGAGAAGTAATGGGGAACAGGGCGGAGGAGAGATTACGTACACTAACAGCTGCCACCCAGTAGTAGCATTATTGGGAAGTTTACTTTTTAGCCTTTTACTTTCTGTGTTCTCTATGGTCTAAATTTTCTACTGTGCACATATGCCACACATTAAAAATTAAATAGCTTTGAGAAAGGCTTTGTGGAAGAGAAGACATTTGGGAGAAGACTTGAAAAATGAGCAATTTATTTTACTTGTTCAAATACAGAGAAAATATGAGAAATAATGGAATTGTGATCAAAGCAGCAAGGGACGAAAGCATTCAGGCACCCTGGACGTGAAATCAGCCAGCGAGGTTAGAGCATGGGGTATAGGGTATCTGCAAGAAAGTAGTGGGAAATACACAAGTCAGAAGACTGAATTCAGACACTGCACATAAAGTAAGATGCTTATATTTAATACAATAAATAGGACAGTACAGAAAAAAAGACAAGTGGGGAACAGCAACATTTTTCTTTAGTCAGCTAATTTATCTGTAATATTCAGTCCATGCTTATACTTGATATGTCCCCCAAAAGGGATACAAAATGTAAGCTGTCAATCCACCTAGTTTCATGATACTGTACTCAATCAGTCCATGTAACTTCACATATTTATGTCAAGGAGGTCCACATGGATGGAAGTCATTGAATTACAAGATTTCTATTGGTGACACAAAGAAATAAACTATTTGAAATATGCACCAGTTATGCCCATGGCCATTGCTGCAGAAAAATTGGTTCCTAGGACATGGTCTGGCCATGAGATTTACACTGCTGCTGTTCTAGAAAGTTCTAAAATCCCACTCAGGATACTGATCCTCTTTAAAATTCTCTGGAGAAAATGGCTGCCATTATAGAAGCTCCCTTCTATCATTAAGAAAGTAAAAAAGCAATGAAATAGATCAAATCACTCACAATATAATACACTAGCCCTAGTACAAATTTGAATATTTCCCTAAAGCAACTGGAAGCAATAACCCAATAACTATTTAATAAATCTCTCCCATGTGGGGAATAACATTTCTGTGGTAGGTTCAGCATAGCCACTTTTGTCTTTAACCTTCTCAACAATATTGCATGGAAGGTAATATCCCCATTTTACAGAAAACATGGAAAGCAACTAAGAGGGCTTATTTCACCTGTGTTATTCACACAACTTACAAATTTGGTTCTCTTTTGCTGAGAGCCAGCAGTTCTAGCCCTGAGCACCATGGTCCCAAATCTGCTACCTATCTCAAAAACATCTTGAAAATGTCATAATCTTGCTCTCTTTGCCAATACCAGGACCCTCAGGACTCATTTCAGACAGATAACAGAGCTCTCCAGCTAATCAAAGTATTAACACTATGGCAAACAGCAAAACCAATAGAAATTTCCAAGGAAACAATTTGCCAAGTATTTTTGTGGCCAGCCTCTCCTTCTCAACTACTAGCAAAATTAAAAACTGGACAGAATAATAAATGTCTTTTATCTATTTTGAGACAAAATACACAGATTCCTTTTACAGTACCGGGAACTTAAGTCTTCAAATAAAACATCTATGTATTTTAAATACCTGAAATTCTCTTGAAAAGTCTTAAGACTGAAATTTCTATTTAAAATAGTCATTAATAGCATGTAATTAAGCAAAATATTATTGATTTAGCTCAAATGAGAAAAATAAGCAAAGGCACCTTTTACCTATCTTTATAGAACTAAATTCTCTAGAGAATAGAAGCAATGTTCTAAGAATAGAAAGAACATTTTCTCCCCGAGTACACTGCTACTTCTAACATCTTGCACTGTAGCCAGGCTCCTCCCCCAGCTCCAAGAGAAAAGGAAGGGGCCAGGAATTGAGATCAGTGGCGCAGAGCCTGTCTGGCAAGGGTGAGGTCCTGAGTTCAATTCCTGATAGCCTCCCTTCCCCACAAAAAAGGAAAGGAAAAAGGAAGGGATGTATTTGGCAGAAATGTCTCAGCATCTCTAAATATTACATCATGTACAGGATGAGAAAAACATTACAAAAAACTTGTTTTCCACCATTCAACTGGTTTTCTCCCTAAAGATCAACAGGTACAACAGGGAAAAGGCTGGTAACCCATGAATGAAGGCTCTGGCTGTTTTCAGAGCCATTCCCATGGGATGGAGGGAAGTTAAATAGCAGGGAGGACACAAAGGAAAGAGGCCTCATCACCAAAGTTCTGGGCGGTTCATCACCCACCCACCATTTATCAATGCCCCATTGTTGGCTAGGTATCAAGAGTACAAAAATAGCACATTAAATTGGATTTCTCTGCTAAGCATTATCAGAGGACACCACATTTTTTCTTTGATGCACACACTACAAGATTGCATTTCTGTCTTTTTAGCTACATTTTAATGTTAAAGGATTAGCTTATGGGAATATAAAATGATGTACTTACTACAGAAAACAGTATGGAGATTTCTCAAAAAAATCAAAACTAGAGTCACCATATGGTCTGTAATTTCTCTCTTGGATAGATATCCAAAAGAATGGTCTACTTTTGTTCATACTAACTACTCACAACAGGCAAAAGTTAGAAGCAATGCAAATGGCCATTGACAGATATATGGAAAAACATTTATGTGGTGTATATGTTCAATAGGAGGGAATTCTGATGCATGCTATTACATGGAGAAAGCTTGACAACATTTTGCTAAGTGAAGTAAACCTGGCACAAAAGAACAAAATATTATGTGATTCTACTTACACAAGGTATCTAGAATAGGTAATTCACAGAGACATCAAGTAGACTCGTGGTCAGTAGAGGCAGAGGGGAGTGATTATTTCATAGATATACGATTTCTATTTTGCAGAAATGAAAATTCTCAGGAGATTGGATGTGCAATAGTGTGAATATATTTAATAGGACTGAACTTAACACTACTAAAGCCCTCAAAATAATCAAGATAATTTTGTTATCTGTACTTTTACCACAGTTAAAGTTGAAATTGAAAGGAGATTTGTCTGAAATTGAAAGAAGATTTTATCTTTATTATTTAAGCATAGGAAATTACATCCAGAATATACTTAAGAAATATTTATTGGATGGGCAGAGAAAGATACAGATAGACGAACAAGGGCATGCACATGTGCCATGCACATATAAATCCATAATTATTATTCCATGTGGACATGGAAAAGTAGACCCTGTGAGTAAGAAGTGAAGATTTATTGTCATGATTAAATTTGATGTTATATTTATCACAAAGTTATTTTGCTTTACCCATCAACACTATAAAACTCTAATAGATTTTGCCCAGCTAAGTCATTCTTATTTTTTATCATATCATTTATACTATAGCATAATCCATCTTTTGACCTAGATGATATTAAAACAGAAAAATTCATTTTCTGTCATCTTGGCTCTTTCTGGCATTTCTCTTAGCCCAAAAGGGCATTGTGAAATAAAGCTTCCACTCAACGCTGCTGAGGATGAAGCAGGCTGAGCTGCTTGCCCACAGGTTATTAATCAGCTCTCCTCTGGGGCATGGTGTTATGAGGCTGTGCTGTGTAATAAACAGCAGGCAAAAGGAATAATCTCCATTTTCTGACTCTGAAGTGCAGGCATGTGCTATAAAACTAAATTGACATCTGTTAGCAGGCTTGTCACATGGACGGTTTTTTCCTGCAGATCTGGAATAAATTAAATCTTAAAATAAAACTTGGAACAGAGAGGCTGCTTTACATAATTCCTTCTAATGGAGTGCTGTGAACCCATCACCCTGGTTTTAAAGAGAAGTTCTTATAAGACATGTTCATTATCATTTTAATTGCAAAACTGTTGAATGCCACTCCATGTTAGGAAATCTGTGTCTTTAAAGTGGTTCTTATGTTTTTAACTTTTAAGATGGCAAATGAATTCTTTTTTCCCTGGAATTTTCACTAGCTGGAAAATAAGCCAGGTCTCATCTCAAAATGAAATGTGGATCACCTTTTCCAGGCACTCAGACCCTGAGTCAGAGGCATGTGTCTGCTATGCTTGGGCCCCCATGCAAACTGGCATGGCTGAGCTCTCAAGGTGGAAATGGTCAGCCGGGTGTGACCTGGATTTGCTCAGGAACACACTTCTTCAGAAGATTCCCTAGTATGATTGTGAATTCTGTTCTATCAAAAGGCAGCAGGCTTTCTAAAAACATACATTAAGGAATTGCAGAGCAGCACAACCCTGCAAATCTGAGCTGTATAGCACTGATAGCACTGGACCCGACATTCCTCTGTGGACCCACAGTCTCCTTTGGGGAAGAAAGCACACAGAGGGAAACCAGGGAGCTTTCCGAACTGTACTCCTCAGGATTCACATGGCTTTCATGCCTCAAAATTTGTCAAAATGGCAAGATGCTCAGACAAGCCCTCCCACTGCTGGTACCTGGCAACAAAGAAAAAGAAATGCCAGCTCCCTGGGGAAGAATTTCTTCCACATGTGAAACCTTCCTCGTTTGTAATAATCAAGTCATAATTCTTCATAAAATACAATCACAGTTTTGGTTTCATAAAAACTCCTTGTTCCTGTCTCTCACATAAGTTCATTTGCCTGCATAACATTCCCCAATGGCAGGGGTTCATGCAGTGTGCTGTACAGTGAGGGAACAGTCAACCCAGAGACCTGGTAAGGAGACAGGAAACAGGCTGCAGAAGTTACATCCAGGCTCAGGATGCCCTTACAAAGGGGCTTTAGGCACAGCAGGAGGTGGGGACTTGCAAATGGTAGGCAGGATCATTCCAGTCCTCCGTCTAAGTCAAGGTTTCCCAAAGGGTGGGCTTCATATCACCTGGGGGAGAGTGGGGTAGGTCGATTTAAAATGCAGGTTCCAGGGCTCCCTGCCAGAACAACTACATCAGAATCTCCAGGGTTGGTCCTGAGTTTGACATCGCAATCAAGTCCTTTTTGTGCCTGGAACGTTTTGCTGTGCTATGTTGCTGCTGTTGTTTGTGCTGTCCAACATCTCCCATTCTCACATTAGAATCTGAGGACTTCTGAGTTAAAGAGGTGGGTGTGGGTCTCCAGATTTCAGAACACTACTCATGGACAAGCATGTCGGTCACAGCTTCTGCCCAAGAACTATAGAAAGAAGAACACATCAAAGAAAACACCAGTCACAACCAAACCCTGCATTTAGTTCTCTCTCCATGTGGCTTTCTAACCTGTTGTGGCTCCGCTAAACACTGAATGCTTTGAGAAACATTAAGAGCCAAGACATTTTACTGCACAGCAGATTTCACCATTATAGATGAGTGAAGGCAGCAAATGAAAGCTCATTCCCTAAGTGTTGAGCTGGAAACTTCTGGACTCTTGTTTCCAAGATGCCTTGTCCTTAGGGTCCACAGCAGATTGACAGAGATGGAAATATGTCTCTGCATTTCAAATTGCAATTCAGCACCATGAATGACTCATTACTGCTAAATTGCCACTGGCGTATTTCACAGAAACACAGCACCTTCATGATTAAATAGCAATTCCCCCAGATGAAGTTGCCTTCAAATACACTAATGATACACAACTCTCTGTAAAAAAGGAAGATAAGTGACTTTCAATAGAAGATTGCAGTGGGACCTAAAAGAATTACCTGCACTTCTGCCTTTACTGCTCCATTTCTGGTTTTCTGCCCAAACGTTCTTCTGAGACAATAAGCATCAGTGGCTGCTTATCAATTCATCACTAGCTTGTGTCAAAAGATAAGGTACTCAATCCCTGGTGCCCTACACATTTTATTTCAGAAGACATTGGAGAGAAAATCAGATGGACAATTTCCTATTTGTTTCCAGAGTGCTTCACTAGGGATTTGGAGCCGTCTCCCTCTGATAAGGCATCTCAACCTCTGAGGCACACAGCTCAGTTAGGAACATACATCTCAGAAGCACATCTTCTGCTTAAAGGTAAATCACTGATCACATAGGACTTGGGGCTGCCTGGGCCCTGATCTGATTGGCAGGAACTTCTCTTCTAAGAAAACATTTCCTTGAGGGTGGGAGGTTTCACAGAAATAAAATGCAACAGGTTAAAGATAGGAAAATGATCCGGAGCATGATACAGTGTCCGCCTCTCACACCACTTTGACAAAGACTCAGACTCAGGGCAGAAGAAATCAACAAAGCACAAGGGCTGGGCTCTGGGAGCACCCAGGTTTAAGTCCCAGCACTAGCAATTACTATGAAATATACTCTAACCTTCTTTTCCCAAGGACAATGAGGCTTCACTACTTAAAGTGTAGTTTTTAACTAGTAACATCAGCATTACTTTGAAATTACCAGAAATACGGAATCCCAGACCAGACCTCCTACATCACTTATATTTTACATGTTTTTTTTGTATGTGGATCACATCTACATTTTACACATTGGAATGGTTGACTGATTGTGTCAACTTGAGTTTAGAAGCTTAACTAAGTTGCCTCAGTAAGTCTACACTCCAGGATGTAGAGAAACTGCCCTAGGGTGGCTGTTTGTATCCTGGGGTGTAGAGGATTCACCCTAGGATAGCTTGTCTCTTGGACCTTACAGAAGGGAAGTTAGGAAGGATGGACTGGCTTCTGTTCTTTGGAGGAGCTCTAACCTTTGCCTTCCATTTGGACATCATCTCCTTGCGTCTATCATAGACTCTATGGCTTCTGCCTTAGATCCTTCAGCCTTCTGTTGCAGACTTGTACGGAACTCTGCAGTGAGCTTCAGACCTTGGACTGAGCCCTTCAGCCTCCAGGTTGCAGACACCCTCTATACGCTTCCTCATCCAAATCTGTGGCTGACCATTATAAGCCAGTCTTGTAATTTCTTATACATTTGTCTATCTTATATCCATTTCTCTAGCAAAACACTAACTGATGCACACATACACATATTAGTGTATCTTTTTCATATGTACCTTATATTTGAGCAACATCATTGGAAGGTAATATAAATAACATTTCAAAACTGTTCATTTTAAAGTATTTTAATATGTATTAGTAAATATAAGTAGGACAGCTGACTGATAAGACCATGGATTTTATTTCTGCAGATAATTCTAAGTAAGAAAGTTGAATCATTTTAAAGTTTGCCTAAGTGAATATATAAAGGTAAGATGCATCCCTGCTCCATGCTAAACACAAAGTAAAAATGGAGAGCTTTCCAAAGAGAGAAGGGGACAAAAAGTAATAAATGGAATATAATTTTATACCAAGATTAAATTAATTTAATTTAACAGTCTGGCTATACTAAGTATGTTTAGTATATTCACAGCAAAGAAGAAGAAGAATCTCTACTTTCACAAGCATATATGCAGTGACACTACATTTTGAATAAAACATATAAAACTAGAAAAGAACAGGTGGACAAAGAACATACCAATTAAAAATCTTGGAAAGGAAGTTTTTTTTCTTTAAATAAAGCATCAATAATGGTATATACTTTAGGAAAGACATAGTTAAAAAGGAAATTAAAGAATTGGAAGCTGGTACTGAGGAATTCATCTTAAAGTAGGACAATGAATAATATTCTAAAATATGAAAAAGCAATTAAAGAGAGAAGGAAGATTACCTGAGGCTCCAAAACACATATAAAAGGCACTCCAGAAATAGAAAATAAAGCAAATGAAGAAGTTTGTTAGCCAGCTTTCCGCTGTGATAAAATACCTAGGAGAAACACCGTCTGAGGAAAAACTTATTTGGGCTCAGAATTTCAGAGGTTCCAATCTATGGTGAGTTGACCCCATTGAATTTGGCAGGAACAGAAAAAGAGTGAGAAAGGGGTGTGAGTCCCAATACCCTGTCAAGGGCGCACACACCCAGGGGCTTAACCTGCTTGACTAGGCTCCACCTCTGCAAGGCTCCAACACTTTCCAAGAGTGCCACGCTGAGAAACCACCCTTTAACACAGGGGCCTTTTGAGGACTTTCAGGATCCAAACTATACCAAGAAGCAACTGACATCTAAACTCCCTGAATATTCACTCAGCACAAAATTCAAAAGAGTACGCAGTCTTGTCCTCAACCATCCAGTTCTTTTCCCTGGAGGCAATGAGCATCACCAGTTTCTGGAGTATATTTTTATTTTTATTTTTTGCATAATATAGTCATTTTTATTTATTTATTTTACTTTTATTTTTAAGACAAAAGAACCCAGAATAACACAGAAACAATACAGACAATACCAAGTTATAGAGAAGATAGTAGGGAATTGGCACTAGATGCTGTATAACTTAGCTATCTTCGTATTTGTTACAGTAAAATCAACAAAGGATATACAAATTACAGAGGAGACAATAGGGAATCATCACTGGATGCTGTATTACATAGTGTTGTGGTTGCATTTGTTAACAGAAAAACAATAAAGGAAATACCAGATTACAGAGAAAATAGTAGGGAGTTACCACTGGATGTTGTATTACATATGTTATCTTCGTCTTTATTACTCAGTTACATAGATGATGGCTCATTCAATTAATCAATTTTCTCCACTTCACCATCATTGTTTTACCACCCTGTCGGTGATCTTCCCACTGGTAATAACTGCACTTTTGGTTTATTTACTCCCTCATGCTCTTACTTTGGGCAGAGACTTGGCTGCTTCTAAATATACTGTATATTATGTGGGTGTACACAAATTACTATGGCAGGAAGTGGAGAAGCACCCTTTGGCAATCCCTCCCAGCCATGGAGTGTCCAGTTGGGTAGGCGGGGTTACACAGTGAACCGCCAGACTCTGTCAGTGGCTAGGATTCTTGTATATATTTTTAGAGAGATTCTAAATCTATATAAAAAGTTAAGTGAATATAGAAACCTTTACATATTCTTCTGTAATTTGCCTTTGTTGAGGCACAATTAACATATAATAAAATTGATACATTTCAAGTATACAGGTCAATGATTTTTGACATATATATCTACTCTCTATATACTCTATCTGTATCTACTCCATATTAACTCTCTCTCTCTATATATATATCCATATAACCACTAACACACTCAAAATACAGAACACTTCCACAGCCAAAATGTTCCTTTGTGATCTTTTCAGTAAATCTACTCTGCTCTCTCATCTCCTGCCCCAGGCAACTAGTGATCCAATTTCTATCACTACATAATCATTTTGCTTTTTCCAGAATCTACATAAATAGAGACATAATCTGCAGTTTTTTGTATCCCTTCATTCAGGAGAGTCTGTGAGATTCATTTACATTGCATATGTCTCTAATCCTTTTCCTTCTACTGCAGAGCAATATTCCACCCATATGGATGTTATGGTATATGGTGCATTATTCATAACTCCTCTGTTCATTCACCAGTTATGGGCATTTGGGTTGTTTCCAGTTGGGGCTATGATGACTACAGGTTCTATGAACTTTCATGCACAAGCCTTTGTGTGAACATATATTGTCTGTTTTCTTGAGGAAATACATAAGAGTAGGTTTCCTAGGTCAATCTACAAACATATATTTAACTGTCTCAAAACAGTACTGTTCTAACATAAAGTTAGTATTATTTTCCATTACTGTGACAAATACCTGAGATAATCAACTGATAAAGAGGAAAGGTTTGTTGGTGGCTCACAGGTTTGGGGGCTTTGGTCCATGAATTATTGTTCCTGTTGCTTTGGGGCCTGTGGCAAAGGAGTACAGGATGGCAGGGAGTGTATGGTGGAGCACAGCTGTTTTCTTCATTGCCAAAATGTGAAAGAGAAGAGAAAGGGGCTGGGGTCCCACTAGCCCTCCAAGGCCATGCCTTCAATGACCCACAGACCTCCCCACATGCCACATTCCTTAGAGTTCAATCCCCTTCCAACACCACCATGAGCTGGAGACCAGACCTTTAACACATGGGCTTTGGGTGTCATCACAGGTCCACACCGCAACACTAATCTTAAAAGAAACCGCCAAACTCTTTCCTAAAGACACTGCATTGCCACCGGAAATGTTCCAGAGTTCTGTTGCTCCACTTCCGTGCCCTTGCTTCATATCATCAGAGATTTTAATATGAGCTTTGTGGTGGTCATGAAGTGGCATCTCGTCGTGGTTTTAATTTTCTCTTCTCTAGCGATTAATGATATTTTGCATCTTTTCATGAGTGTTTGCCTTCTGTGTATCTTCTTTGGTGAAATGTCTTTTGAAATCTTTTTGCCAATTTCTTAATTGAGTTGCTGACTCCTCATTTATGATTGCAAGAGCACTTTATATATCATAGATAAAAGCTCACTCTGTGATATATTTGTGGTGAACATTTTATCCCAGATTTTATGTTCTGGACAGTGTCTTTGGATGAGTGGAGGATTGTAATCTTTAATTGTACAAATACAACTTATCTTAAAAATTTTTATGATTTATGTTTTTTGTTCCCTATAAAATATTTGTTTAAGGTCTCAAAGATTTTCTATATCTTCTATAAGCATTATAATTTTTGCCTTTGTATTTAGGTCTATGGGCCATTTCTAAATAATTTTTGTGGTGATATTAAGTAGAGGTCAGGAATCATTTTTCACCATACAAATATCTAATTGTTCCAGAATTACTTGTTGAAAAGACCATCATTTTCCTGTTCAATTATGTTGGCAGCTTTGTCAAAAATTACATTTTATGTGTGTTTCTAAATGTTCTTAGTGTTCCACTGATATCTATATATTTATCTTTATGTTAGTACAATACTATTTTGATTAAGTCTTCTAGCTCTGTCTTTTTCAAATTGACAATTGCTTTGCTTTGTAAGATCTTTTAAAGTATATTTCAGGAATTGTTCCATATCAGTATGTAAAGATTTTCTTGTCCTTGTTTCATGGGGAATTGTAAATAATCCATTAAAAGAGGTACAATAATACATTTAACCACTTCCACAGTGGTAGAATGGATATTCAAAACAATGCAGCAAGAAATAACCTTGTTTGTATGTGTCAGTTCATATATCTGAGAACATGACTATGTGGAAATTTTACAGAGGTAGAATTGATATATTTTTCCTTTGAAATATGATAGATACTGTCAAATTGTCCTGCTGAAAGGTTGTGACAATTTACATTCCCATTATTTTTAATCTTTGATAACCTCATGAAAACATGTCTAAGTGTAGTTTTATTTGAATTTCTCTTAAATCAGCAAGCTTGAGCAAGTTTTCATATGAATCTTGTGCATCACCTTTTCTGTGAGGTCTTTTGCCAGCTGTTTTTGTTTTATTTTGTTATTTTGTGATGCTGGGGATCAACTCCAGAACCTCGTGAATATTAGCCAAGCTATCTGTCCCTCAGTGTCGGCCCCTAAAAACTGCTTCTTTATCCAATTTTCCATCAAGTTGTGGGTCTTTTCTTTATTGATTTGTTGAAGCCCTTTAGACCAATAAAATTAGCTCTCTGCTTATAGAATAATTTGTCAATATTTTTCCAGTTTGAATTTTTTGGGTAATTTTATCATGTAGAAAGCTTATATATAATAAAATTATTCTTTTCTTTTATAGCTTCCTAACTCAGTAATTATTTTTTAAAACTCCATAGGTTTTTCCTAGTATTTTTATACACCTGTTTTGGAAAATATTTATTTTTTTCCTGGATTTGAATTTTCTTGGCAGTAAGCATGAAACATAGATAAAAAATTCTTGGTTGTAAATGCCTATCCAGTTGTCCACATAACTTTATTGAAATATCCATTCTTTTCTCCCTATTTGGAATGCCACCTATATCATGCATTAAATTGGTATGTTTAATTTATTTCAAGATTTTTCTTCTGCCAATTAATTTGCTTATTTATGCATACAATAGCATCATTTTGCTTATCTTATAGGTTTGGTTTTGTTTTATACAGGGGATTAAACCCAAGGCCTTAGCACTAAGCTACCTCCCCAGCCTCATCCATTCATCCATCTATCTAACTATCTATCTATCTATTTACCTATCAATTGAGATAGTCCTGCTAAATCTCTAGTTATCTAAGTTGGGCTTGAACTTTTAATCTTCCTGATTGTGTCTCCCAGAGTGTTGGGATTACAGGCATATACCACCATTCCTGGAAATATATTGTCATAGTCTTATAATATAAGTCTTAGTATCATGGAGGGATAGTTAACTTCCTTTATTACTCTGTGGTCAGAATTTGGCTACTTCTTCTTGTTGATACAGTATGAGCACTAAAATCACTTTATCTAGTTTTAAAAATACTTTGCTGTAGTCACATTAAATATACAGATTAGCAATGAGAAAGAGCAAGTTATGACAGTGATAGAATGTGTAATGTCTAAATCTGTTCAAGTCTTTTCAATTCTTGAGTGGTTGAACTTCTGTTCTTATAAATCTAGTTCATTCAGTATTCTTTAGCTTTCTCTGGCATTTTTTCCCTCTTGTGTTCTCCAGCATCTCAAAATTTAGGTGATCATTCTTTATCCTCTAGCCTTGCTTCTAGTATATCTGTCCTCATTCATCTCTCTATCTTGTCCCCCTATCCCTTTTAAATCCACATAGACACAGGGTAAAATAACTCTACTAAGACAAAAAACATTACATATAAGTTCCTGGTATATTTTCAGATTTTTTCATATAACTGTAAAACTTGCTCTTATGGCTAAGTGTATCAGGTCAATAGTTATGACAGTTTGTCAGTACCTACCCTGTGCTTGATGCTATTGTTATTGGTAACTGTACTATTTTTAGCTAGGCTGTCATATGTGTTATAATTGGTTTTTCTCCCTTGTATGACAATATTGTGATTGTCTGGGGTCAAAACCATCACATAGTCCAGTACCAAAGGACTGGGTGCTAAGCCAAAGAGATAGTAATTTCTCATCCTCAATAAATTGGAAAGGTAGATTCTTGGGATAGACACAAGATGTAGAACCACCTATACCTATAAGGCATCCCTAAGGAATAGGCATTTCCTAGGGAATTCTCAATACTAGTGATAAAGCTATCTACCATCAGAAATCTATAAATATCAACACAGAAAACAAAATAAAAATAGAAAATGACAGGATGATGAAGCAAAGTTCAACCCCACACCTCCAGCCCACCCAAGATAAGTCCAAAGCACAATGAGACAGAGTAAATTGGAAAAACACCTTTTAGAATTTTCTGAAGTGATAGCAGCAGAAGTGAAAACAAATTGGTGAAGATATAGGAAAAAATAACCTCTCAGGAAACAAAAAAATGTTGACCAAACAAGAAATTAGAACAGACACAGATTTAAAAATAGAGGAGCTTAAGAAAATGATGGAAACAATGAATTCCCAACATAGGAAAGAAATGGACTCCATGAAACAGATCCAAACAGAATTCCAGCAGATTAGAAATGCCATTGAAAGTATACACAACAGATTGAACAAAAGCAAGGATAGAATATCAGATCTAGAAGACAGGATTGAGCTAACAACCACTAAAGAAAGCGATCTTAAAAATAGCAAGAGACTATGAAAAATCAATACAACAGCTATAAGATGAAGCACAGAAGAAAAACATAAGATTGATCGGAGCCAATGAAAAAGTTGGATAACAAATGCTGTAAAAAAATCTCTTAATAGAAATAATAGCAGGAAACTTCCCAAATATGGATAAAGAATTTTATGTACTAGTAAGTAAAACATATAGAACTCCAAATATCAAAGACCAAAATAAATCTACACCAAATGTCTTGGTTACTTTTCTCTTGTCACTGAGACAAAATACTCAACATCCAAAATTAAAGAAAGGTTTACTTAGCTCATAGTTTGTAGAGGTTTCATTCCATAATCAGCTGGCTCCAAGAAAGGGTGGAGTGGCACAGGGGCAACATATCATGGTAGCAGAAGACAGCAAAAGCAGCAAGAGCAAAAAAGGAGGGAGCAAGCCTTTTTTTCTCCCTTATATTGTAGAAGATTCTCCACCCTAGGGAGGATCCTTTACACCTACACTGTATCCATGCCCTCCTCTTGTACAGACTTAGGATGTGTAAAAAGTGAGAGCCTGGCCCCCTGCTGAGTTGCTTAGCTGAGTTTCTAAACTTCTCAAGTTGACACAATGTATCAATCATTATAATTCATCCCTTGTCAACTTTACAACCAGACACATTTCTTTAACTTGGTCTTCAGATACAAAGACATGCTTATTCTTATCATTTCACAACTTGAACATCATAAGACAGGTATAACAATCCTTAAGAACAAGTATTAAGTCTATCAACATTATATTACATTAGAACCATAACATTCTACCCTGGCCCCACAAAGACTCATGCACATCCCTTTATGCAAAATGCATTTAGTCCATCTCTAAGAGTTGCCAAAATTCTAACAGTTTCAGCATTGCTGAAAAGTCCAGGTCCCAAGTCTCCTCTGAGATATAAGGCAAACTCTTAGCTTCAAGCCCCTGTACAAATGAAAAGTTAAACACTTCCAGCATGCAATGGCACAAGAGGAACATTTTCACTCCAAAAGTACAAACAGGTGATACAAAGGAATGGGACTAAAGCAAGTCTATAATCCAATCCTTATGCACACATTAAGTCCTATAGTTCCATGTCCAGCATATGAAGCAATCGTGGCAAACTGTGAGCTGCAAAAAGGCTTTAGTGGCTCTACCTCTATGGCACTTCTGGTGGTTACAGCTCCCACGGCTTCTCTCTTAGGCCTGCTTTGCTCCCTCTTTGCAGCTTTCCTTAGATGATCCACATTCCTGGCTTTTCCAAACTTCTGGGGTCTCCATTCCATCTTTGGCTTCACACAGCTTCACACACCACTCAATGAGAGGCACATTGTATGGCCTTCCAGATCCTCTGAAATCAAGGTAGAAGCCACCTTAACCCCACAACTCTTGCACTCCGCATGCACCTAAAACCAGTACCACATGGATGATGCCAAGATCTGTTATGAGATAGAGCAGTAACGGGGCTTTCCTCTCTCTTAGATGTAGGGATCGAGTGCCTGCATCACTGGACACTCTGAATCCAATTCTGAGGAACAAATTTCATGTGCCACTGTCATTCTGGAACTGGTGCACTGCACCTTTTCCTCAAAGCAGTCTTTTACCTTTGTAGTTTTGGGGCTAAAAAGGGTGGACACTTGTTGCTACTTGTGATGCCCTCAGGCCATTTTTTATATTCTCCTGTTCCTTTTCAGCAGCCAAGATCTCCTTAGCTCTATCTTTGTAGTCAACAGCTTTACTGGATCTTTCTATCTGGCCAAATTCACGACATTATAAATCCTCCTACTGGGCTCTTTGCTCCTGAGTCTCAGCATAGATCTGGCTAACAGCCCCCAGCAATAGCCACGCCACAGCCTCAATATTCAACTGCTTTCAAATTTCTTTCTCCAGATTAATAAATCCATGGCCCTTAATCTCACTCTCAGGCAATGTCTCTGGACACAAGCAAAATACAGACAAACTTTCTTCAGGCCATGGCCAACAGTCAATACAGTCCTTCTTCCTAGTAGAAACCTCCCAAGCCTGGACATTTTTTTTTTTTTTTTTGCGGTACTGAGGATTGAACTCAGGACCCTGCGCTTGCTAGGCAAGTGCTTATTCCACTGAGCTATATCCCCAGCCCCAAAGCCTGGACTTTACCAGTAGGATTTCTATCAGCGTTCTGATCTTCTGAAGCTCTGACCAGAATCTCCCATACAGAACAGGCTAAGGTGTTCTAGTATTACCCTTTCAGACGACATCTCCAAAACTTCCCAAACTCTTCTCACAAGCCATTTCCAAAGGTTCTTGAACCATATGGTCAGGTATAGTCACAACAACAGCCCCATTTCTCTGATATCAAATTCTGTTTGTTGTTTTTTTTTTTTTTTTTTTTTTTTTTTTTTTTTGCAGTACCAGGAATCAAACTCAGGACCTTACGCTTGCCAGGCAGGCGCTTATGTCACTGAGCTATATCCCCGGCCCTGATATCAAATTCTGTCTTGGTTACTTTTCTCTCATTGCTGAGACAAAATACTTGGCACTCAAAATTAAGGGAGGGAAGGTTTATTTAGCTCACAGTTTGTGGACATTTCAGTCCAGGATCAGCTGACTCCAAAGCAGCATGGCATGGCTGAGAGACAACAGTTCAAGTCAGCAAAAGACAGCAAAAGCAATAAGAACAAAGGGAGAGAGAGAAGCCTTTTTCCCTCCCTTACAACAAGACATATAATAATGAAGATTCCAGAAATTCAGCAGAACAGAATATCAAAAGTGGTTAGACAAAAGAAACAAATAACCTATAGAGGAAAGCCCATCAGAATCACAGATTTCTCAACACAAGCCCCTCAAATCAAGGATAGCTTATCTTTCAAAATCAATGGGGAAATAAGATACTTACATGACAAAGAACAACTGAAGAAATGCACGATCATCAAACCAACTCTCCAAAAAGCTCAGAAAGACGTTTTAGAAAGAGAAAACAAAGAAGACAATTATAAGGACACCAATAGAAAGAGAAGCCACCAGGCAGGGTGCTATGGTTTGAATCTGGATGTTCCCCCAAATCCTTGTGCAGTTATGGGGTGGGCTTCTAGGATTTGTGATTGATCCATGATCCAATGCTGGGATTTTGGGTGTGAGTGCTACACCCGCCCTGGGGTGAGTAGTTTGCATACAATGTAAGGGAGGGAGAGAGGCTGCTTGCCGCCATTCCTTCCTTTTGCTCTGGTTGTTTTTGCTGTGTTCTACTGCCATGACTGTTGCCCTCTGCCATGTGCCACTCTGCCTTAGAGCTAGCCAGTTATGGACTGAAACCTCCACAAACAGTAAGCTAAATAAACCTTTCTTTCCTTCATTTTTGGCATTGGGTATTTTGTCTTAGCAATGACAAAAAAGTAACCAAGACCCAGGGCAAGTAATTAAACAGAGGGCAAGACAGGGAACCAATACAGGAAAATAATGATTAGAATAAGCCAATACATATCAGTTATAAGCATCAATGTAAATGGTCTCAATTCACCAATCAAAAAAAATAAACACAGAATGGATCAAGAAGCAAGATCCATGGCCAAGGATATAGCTCAGTGGCATAAGAACCTGCCTGGCAAGTGCAAGATCCTGAGTTCAATTCCCAGTACCCCCTGCCCAAAAAAGAAGCAAGATCCAACAATATGCTGCATTCAAGAAAGATATTTAACTCAAAAAGAAATTTGACTGGAAGTCAAAGTATAGAAAACAACACTCCATGTGACAAGAACCCAGAAAAAAGTAGGGGTAGCAGACAATATGAACGTCAAGCCAAGAATGGCCAAACGAGACAAAGAATGTCACTACAAACTTGTTAAAGGAAAACTCCAATACGGAGAGATAATAATTATAAATAAATATGCACCAATTTATAGTGGTGAATTCTCACATCAAGAAAACAGAACAAGTCAAATAAACAACTTAATATTAAACTTCAAATTTCTAGAAAAAGAAGAACAAATCAAACTCAAAGCTCATGAAGGGGAAGAAATTACAAAGATCAGAGGAGAAATTAATGGAACTGACACTAAGAAGACAATACAAAGTATCAATGAATCAAAGAGTTGGTTCATTGAAAGATTAAATAGAGTTGATAAATCCTTATCCAATCTTGTCAAAAAGAGGAAAGTAGAGACTCAAATTCATGGGATTAGGAACAAATAGGGTGAAATCACAATGGATCCTGCAGAAACCCAGAAAATTATCAATACTTACTTCAAGAACCTATAATCTAATAAGACAGAAAACAGAAGAAATGGATAGATTCCTAGATACATATGAATTGCCACAACTGAATCAAGAAGATACAGAACTCTAAATAAACCAGTATCAGTCAATTAGATTGAAAATGTAATTAGAAACTTAACAACAAAGAAAGCCTAGGTCCTTATTTATAGAAGATCAAATGTCATTATTCTTCAAACTCTTTAATAAAATCAAAAGGGAAGCAAGACTCCCAAAGTCATTCCTGGAAGCAAGTATTACCTTGATACCAAAACCAGATAATGACCCAACCAAAACAGCAAATTATAGGTCCATCTCCCAAATGAACATAGATACAAAAATCCTCAATACAATACTGGCAAATAAAATTCAGCAAATCATCAAGAAGCTTATACACCATGACCAAGGAAGATGAATCCCACGGCTGCAGTGATGGTTTAACATATGTAAATCAATAAATTTAATACATTATATTAATAGAGCCAAAGACAAAAATCACATGATTGCCTCAATAGACACAGAAAAGGCATTCTGACAAAGTTCAACACATGATAAATATGCTACAGAAAATTGGAATACATGGTCTTTATCTCAATCTGATAAAAGCCGTCTATGACAAACCAACAGCCAGCATCATACTAAATGGTCAGAAAGTGAAAGCTTTCACTCTAAAATCAAGAACAATATGAGGATGTCCACTATCACCACTCCTATTGAATATAGTTCTGGAAGCATTAGCCTGAGCAATTATACAAGAAAAAGAAATAAAAGGAATAAGGACATGAAAGGAAGAAGTTAAATTATCATTATTTACAGATGACATGATACTCTACAGAGAAGACCCCAAAAACTCCACCAAAAGACTTGTAGATTTAATTACCAAATTCAGTAGTGTAGCTGAATACAAAATCAACACTCAAAAATCAATAGCATTCTTGTACACAAACAACAAAGTCAATGAAAGAGAAATTAGGGAAAGCATACTCTTCAAAATAGCATTCAAAAAAAAAATGAAATACTTGGGAATCAATCTAACAAAGGAAGTAAAAAATCTCTACACTGAAAACTATAGTACTCTGAAAAAGGAGATTGAGGAAGATACCAGAAAATGAAAAGATATCCCTTGTTCATGGATAGGAAGAAACAAAATAAGGAAAATGACTCACTTCCCTGGGACATCCGACCACTGAGCCCAGCCTCCCAGGCTGACATCTGCTTGTGTGGAACATATTCCAGTTCATTCTGAGAAGCCAATTTTATTTCTATACGGTTCAGTATTTGTTTTCTGTACAATCGTTGCAAAGCTGTCAGTGCCCCAAGGTAGCAAACAATAATAATTCCCTTACAACCACTTCTGAAGGACCAGTTGCCCTTCATTTTAACACAAAGCTTTCATTATAAACTCTTGACTGGAATTACTACTCACTTGGTTTCTTGTCACCCACAACTCTAAGGAGGAAAGGTGTATTTTAGCTCAGTTTATACAGGTTTCAGTCCATAGTCTAAAACCAGGGCAGGGTGAAATGGTAGAGAACTGTGGCACAGAAGAAACAGCCAAGGGCATGGTGACAGAAAGCAGCCAGAGATCAATCGAGGGAGGGGGCTGGACCCCTCCAGGCCATGCCTCCAGTGGCCTGCCTTTTCTGATCAGGCTTCACCTCCCGAATTCATCTTTATCTATAAACTCATCTGTAAAATAATCACTGATGAGTATCATGTCCCCGTGATCCAATTGTTATAGACAACTAAGTGAGACAGAAATGTCATAGGCAGTCAGGTGGGGCTGGGCCCTCGAAGGAGCCAGTGTAAAGGAAGAGATACCTTACAACTGGGGGAGCGACAGGCACCTCCAGTCTGAGCCGGACCTTAACACAAAAGATAAAGCAAATGCACCTACATGCTTCCTAAGGATAAACATCAGGGACTGATTTCTAAATAAGTATCAATCACCTTGAGAAAGCCAGAAAGAGCCTCTATAACCCAACTGCCTACAGGAAAAGCCCCTGTTCCATATTCACGCCCCCTTGCTATATGACTTGCTTCTCCATTTAATCCCAATTTAATCAGTTTTACCTGAGCAATTTATACTTGTAATCTTACTGGTTGCTGAGAGCTTTGTCCCACCTCATGCCCACCTTTCGATTTCCCATTTTTCCCACCTTGGACCCTCCTCACCTATTTGCTCTTTAAAAAATCCCTAGAAAAGGGAGGGTCCTTGGCGACCCACTCGGGACACCATCTGTCTCTTTTGGACAGAAGCTTTCTTTCCATAAATATAACCTTGTTGTTCCTAAAATTCATTCTTTGATTTTAGAGAACACAAACACCAGACATGTACCAGTTAGGGAGTTTCCCCCTATACCCCAATCACCTTCCCAAGCCCCACCTGTGAGCACAGGCAGCTGGGGGGGTGCGGTATATAGGTTGAAATCATAACAGGTGCAGTTAGAAATTTCCAGAGAAAGCTCTGACATATTTTCCCTAAAAAAAAAAAGGAAAAAGAAAATATTGTCTATAAAATTTAGCAAAAGGTTACTGAAATTGTTGCTAAGAATTCTTTGAAATTACTAAAAACAGTGGAATGATGAATTCCTGAATTCATTTGTGCTGTGTGCTCAGATCTAATTCTCAAAACAAGCCACAGTATGGGCACCATTGTTGTCTCGATTTTACCATTAAATTGATGCCAGCAAGGTTAAACGACTTGCTCAATGCCAAATGCTAACACGCAGACTCGTGCTTAAAATGTAGATTGATGAGTTCACAAAAGTAAACTCTCGTATTATTGGCAGTGTGGATAAGACTGAAAATAATAGCAATAGTTATAATTTCTCACTAATCAGCCTGAATTATTTACTCATAGAAGACTCTAAGCATACAATAAAGAGTCTAGGGTATACATTATGATTAATACAAACAGAAAACTCAAATTCAGTCTTTCTGTGTGTCCTGGAAAAATTTGTATCTTAGTTAATAGCAGCAGAAACCACTTCAGCAAGGAGCAGACAGTTAATCATCCCCAGTAATGCCGGATTTAGGGGACAGTATTCCTTGACAGACTGGGCTGCTTGTCTGCACGGTTTTGCTGATGCAGCTGCTCCTGCCTGATGCTGGAGAAAGGTTTTTCTAATTTATAGTCTGAAGTTAAAATTAGCTAAGTTTTAAAAGCAGTACAAAAGCCATATGCATCTTTCTGTCACTGTCTCAGAGTATTGTCTTCATTTTTGCCCACACTTTTTTGCTGCAGTGACTGGGATCGAGGTTTCCACAGAGGGGAGAAGGAACCTAACAGCAGGACATGGAAATTATGGCAAAGCTATGTAAGATACTTTACGGTAATGGAGAAGAAAATGTTATATCGTTTTGGTTTCTATTGTCACTTTCAGAATCAGTAGTAAAGAAGGCAAGGCAGAAGGACTGACATTTTTAGTGTTGTGTTTCATTTGCCTCCCTCTTTACACACATGCAGGAAAATGAAAACAGACTGTGCTTGCTACAGGCCATGAACGAGGTTTCTTTTTATCTGGCATCACACAGCTCCTAGAAGTAAGTTCCTTGTTGTTTCATTACTCACAGATGGGTTTAGCTTTTGTTGGTTTTGTTTTAAAGCATTTACCCAGAAAATTCTGTGAAAGAAAACCAGCATCTCTTAAATTCTTCAACAAGGAATTTATTTAAAGTGGCAAACACATACCCAGCAATTCTAAGCCAGATCACTTTCATTGTTATTAATGTTTCTAATGAAAATAAAGGGCCTTAGGAATATGAGCAGCCTTTAAAGTAGTTCTCATTTTTAGCTGTCATTGTAAATATTTCAGCTATCGCAGGGGCACTGTTGCAAAAAGCTTCATGTTTTATCCTCAGTATAAAGGTTTGCCTCCTGCAGCTTCCAGGTTGCTAAACAAATACAATGCAAGTATGCACCTTATTATCCCCAAACACATGCTCTGTTGGAAATGTGCTTAGGTAAATCTAGCCACAGATAATTTTTTCAAGGGCTTATTTTGTCCTCACCTTTAGCACATCTTTTCCTAGAAAAACATTGAAAAACACAAAATGGCCTTGACTTAATCTCTTTTCCCTGCTCAGCCTTTTCCTGGAAAAGGAAGAGTGGAGAAGGCCAGGAAGTGAGGAGCGCACAGGAGGAATAGCAAGACTCCCTGCCGGACACAAAGAACAAGATCAGCTCTTAAAGGGAGTTGACAAGGGGCTGGGGATATAGCTCAGTGGAATAAGCACTTGCCTAGCAAGCGCAGGGTCCTGAGTTCAATCCTCAGTACCGCAAAAAAAAAAAAAAAAAAAAAGGGAGTTGACAGATCATAGGATCAGGCTGGTCATTTTTAGCTGCAAAAAGAGTCTGCAAAGACAACAAGTGACAATAAAACATTTATCTCTGAAAAATGCTTCTGCCTCTTCCTACACTTATTTAAAAATTAATAGCATCTAAAAAAAGTATTCTGTTTAGAGATTTCTACTCAAAGAAATGCTATGTAAATTTTATTAAAGTACCTGACTTATTAAGTGGTAGTTATTCTGGATGGTAAAGCAAAGTACAAAGTCCTGTGTGAAAAGAACAGTAGATTCTTTGAAGTTCTTTAAGAAGCATCAGCTGGCTAATTAAAGGGAGCTGTAAAGAGAAAAGGAGGAGTAAGAACAATGCAGGAGGAAAGACCAAGAAGCCAACTCAAGTCTAAAGTTGAGTCCTAGACAGACACCCATTCTGACAGGCTCTAAATGACCTGGTGTCTCTGGCTAGGAAACCATGGAGGCTTGGTGATCAAACAAACCAGCTGCAATCAGGACTTCTCTAGCATCAGTCTACAGAAAGCAGGTAGCTCATGGATACATATTATGGTAAAATTTGCTTTCGAGAAACATAGTTCAGCCTGGTGTGGTTGTGCATACTCAGGAGGCTGAGGCAGGAGGATCACTGCAAGTTCAAGACCAGCCTGGGCTCCAAAATGAGCTCAAGGCCAGCCTGAAGTGCATAGCAAGACCCTGTCTGAAAAAGACAAAAAAAAAAAAAAAATTTAAGTTTCTTCTTTTTTTGTCCATTCACAATATAAAATATTTACAGAGATTTGACATAGTTATGTTAATTGCAACATGTATAATGTCCATTCCACTTTATAAAGTAAATTTAATCAAAGTTACACATATTTCCTTAACTTTAAGAGCTTAGACTAGAGGCTTAAAACAGTAAGAAAAATGTTATAACAATGACAAACATCGCACGCATGTAATCTCTTAGCAAACACAATCCTGGCTGGTTATTTTTTGTATTTGAGGCTAACATAAGTAGTTTGCTCTTTCTGGAACTTTTAAATCAATTCCTAAACAGAAACAGTGTTCTTCAGTAGAATAGAATAGAAGCAGGTTTCTTGATCTTCTTCCCCAGTCTTGGCCAAGTTTCTAAAATATTCAACAGCACCTAAAGTCTTTAAGTCCATTTAAACATCTCTATCCTTGCAAAAAACATGTTTACAGAGTTGGCGCTACATGTAATGCTGCGTGATCAGTAAGATTAAAACAGGACCTTCAGCTTTCCAGGGTCAAGGTTGTTATCCTTGGTTTGCATTTTTGCAAACATTTATGAATTCGTTCAGCTTATTTAATTATGAGAGCAAATGAAAATCTAACCTTGTGATGCCCAAATTCATTCAAAATGCTCCCCAGTTTTCTGGTGTTGCTGTATGGCTTTTGGGCAGTGAGCGCAGGGTGCGGATCCCGCCAGTCGATGGACAGGCGGTGAAGCCACAGGCGCTGGCTCTGCAGAACATGAGCTGATTTCACACTAGGGTCAAAACGGTGCACTTCACATCCCTCGCTGGCCATGCTCGCCTCAAAACGGGTATCATCGCTTCCCAGCCTGGAGGAAAAAAGGATGGAAATCAGCAACAGAGACATAACACAGCAGAGTGTCGGATGGACAACATGACGGTCCTGAGGCCAATTTTCCTAACCTGAGATTTCCGTATTGCAACACATGTGTAATGCACACATTCAATAAGCCTTCTCTCCCCCTCCCGAAATCAAAGCACTGTAGCTCAAACCCTTTGAATAGAATAAAAAGAAATTAGTTGGTAAATGCGGACCAGAATATCACATGCTCAAGCATGTAGAAGTATATCAAAAATATTTTTTAAAATGATACAAATCATAGTAGCAATGAGGTAAAGCAGGATATCTCCTGGATATCTTCTCAAAATTTGCTAAAAGTATAATCTCTAGATTCAGTCCCTTGAGGAGAGGTATATCTACTAATGAGGTAATTTGTCTCCATTTTAATGTCCACAATGTTGTGCAAGCATTTGCCTTAAAGGCAACAGCTGTTTTCTTAGAAAAGGAGTGTATTTTAAAATAGCACAGCTAAAGGGAAAAAAAGATAAATACACAAGGTTCTACTGGATCCAGAATAGAAGAAGCAAAAGAGGCCTCTTATCTAAATTCACATCACCAAAGGGAAGAAACTATAAATTAATGATGCATAAGACCACAGTAGGTAGGAAAATCATGTGGACAATTAATATACTTATATTGAATTTACTCAGAAATATTTCTTATTTGATGGTAAAGAATCATTCCTTCAACTAAAACACCAACTTGATGTAAAAGCACAAAATTCACCCCAAAAAACCCTCTATAATTATATGTGCTCTAGTATACTATATCCCTCAGAATATCTATAATACATTGGCCAAACTTGAACCCAGACGAAGATGCTTTATTATCTTAGACTACTCTTTCAGACTACTGCATAATATAGAAACATACAAGTTCAGTGGATAACAGTTATTTACCAGGTCTGAGTCAACTAAAATAAGTCTTCAGTATAGAGATCCTTTACCAGACCTTCTTAAGACTCGTATTCGCTTCCTTCTGTCTCTTCACTCCACTCACTGGACTCCATGACATGCCAGTCCACCTTTTGATGTCCCTCAACTATAGTTCTTGCTACCCCCTTTGGCTAGAAAAAGATCCAGTACTCCTCTCAAATACTCTCATGTCTTCCTCACAACAGGTCCTGCCTCTATTTTCTAACTTCTTATTGAGCCCTCACAATTCAGACCATTGTAATCTCTACCCAGCTTTCTTCCCAATTTTTCCAATATCTAACCTGCTGAGGCAGATTGACTCATCGGCCCTAATTCTTCACTCTTCTTTCATCCACCATGCTGTTCATGAGCGGATGTCCTTCTGCCCCTTGATTTTTTTGACTTGGTCACATGACTTATAAAAGAAGTCACGGGATGCCAGGCCTTGAGTGCTTTACTCTCTGGCAATAGAATAAAGATAAAAATGTTCCCAGGACAGCTTGTTGGTGTCAAGAAAATAAGGGCTATGAGGAGCAGGAGGTAATCCCAGTTCATCAACCAGTCTTCTATAGAAAACAGAACTGTCTTGGCCACCTTATTTTGAAATAGAGTATGTTAGTTGAGGCCATCTTTGATCAGCTGAAGCCAAACTGGCCTACAGACACACAAGCAGTAATAAACAATGGGGTTTTAAGCCACTGCGTCGTAGAGTGATCTGTTACAAAACAATAGCTATCTGATATAACTGGGATTTGATACAAATCCGACTTGCAGCCAAAACTCCAAGCATTTTTAATAGATTTATTTCTCTGTAGATAGAATGTCATAAAAGTCATCTATTGCAAAGGCTTTTTCATTTCATCAACTTTGCTGAAAGTTAGAGCAAAGTAATGTTAACATAGGTTATGCAGTAGGAAAGGATAATTCTGTAACTACTCTGAGACAACATTAAGTCAAAAAGTACCCATTAAGTACAATTTGCGTATGAGCTTCCTAGAGTAAAATTGTATATACTTTCTTCCTCAGGGAATTCTCAGAATTTTTAAAACGACTTTCTTGCTTAAAAGTACATACCTCTATTTAATCAAGACCTTTAAAAATCGTAAGAATTAAATGAGCTACATAACATTTTGTAACTAATTGAGCAAAGTACTTTATTATATATTGATTCCAATTTAAACTATATTTTTACAATTAAAAAATTACAAATACACAAAAAATCTAATTGTAAGAATATAAAATGAAAAGTAGAAGTTTTCTACCACTAGACATTTAGCCCTAATTTCCAGGATAAACACGATTGGCACTTTTTTGTGTGCTTTTTTCAGACATACACAAGTGTTTTCTATTATAAATTACCATAAGTACACGTATACACACGTAAGTTAATCACTAAATAGTGGGGATTATTATATATGATATATATAAACCAATAATATAGAACTATTTGTAGTTTGTAATTTTTACCTTAACTTATGTTACTTTTGCTTAATCCATTTAATCTTAATATATAAGTATGTACTGTAGTGGAAAGACATACATTATATTAATTTAATTAATGTTCTTAATTCTTACTTTGACTTACTTGTTCAGGCTTAGTTTAAATTAGCCAAGACTTGAGTAGGTACAACAAGTAAGAAGAGCAAATGGAATATACAAAGGTGTTGTAAAACACAGACCAAAGAATTAAAACCAGGAGTCAGGTTATGTTCTGGAGGTTCCAAAGCACGCACTTGTTACAGTTCACCTTACATTAGATGAATGCAGGACACAGGAGGAGGGAGGAAACTTGGTGATTTCAGTGGTCTAGGAAATTGCCAGTTACTAGACAGCAAAGCTCAGTGAAGAAAAGTTCTATGTCAGCCTTGCTCATTTCTGAATCTTCAGTGCTGGGGAAAGAAATAATGACACCCAGACCTAACAAACCCTGCCCTAAGTGAAAGAAAATTGTAGATAAGATCTGACATTCTCACAATATACTGTACAGTCTCCAAACATATCCTTTGGTAGACTTCATTTTACTGACTTATTCATTAGAGCATATGGCTTCCATGTCAAATACGAACTCATATTTGTGGAACACTTTATATGTGCAGGGAACCCCACAGGACACAGGGAACAATGCATAAATTAACCATGGTCCTTGATCTGAGGAAGCTCACAAAGCAGCAATGAAGAGCTTTTAACAAATAACTATACTGACAACTATTATTTATAGCAAGGATGTGCTTAGTTCATAAAGAAACCATTTTGTGTTGTTCTTTAGCTAGAAAATTCACTGTAGAAAATTTTACTGGCTAGAAGTATTTTGTTTGATGTTTGTTCCCTGAAGCAAGAAGATTAGAGCATATGGCTTCCATGTCAAGGTCTAAGATGATTCTTCCATTGTCTGCCATCCTCCCTGGGTTCATGGAAGATGCTCAAGACCGTTTGTCAGTAGGAGGAGAGGGGGTGAGCAACGGTCACAACTTTTCCTCTGGACCCACAGCCTGAAAGCTGCATGCATCACTTCCACTTACATGTGACCACTTAGTGCTACAAGGAACGGCAGGAAATACACCTACCATTAGGGTGGCAACGTGCCCTGGTAACCTCAGGAATTCTTTTACTAAAGGAAGAACAGGAGAATGGATACTAAGGGACAGTTAGCAGTTCCTACTACAACTCACTTCTGAAACAGCTGAGCAGTTAAGATCTATATTCAAAAATACAAGCCTTTGAATTGAGACTGCAACCTCTGCCTCCCCATAGGGGAGATAGAATTGTGTAACCTGTGTTTAAAATATTATTCTCCATACATTGATGCTAGGATTTGAGGTCACAGCGACTTTTCAGCATAGAAGG
The DNA here is from genome assembly GCA_004027595.1 of Dinomys branickii. NCBI lineage: Eukaryota > Metazoa > Chordata > Mammalia > Rodentia > Dinomyidae > Dinomys > Dinomys branickii. Next base: position 104,658 of record PVLD010000267.1, on the reverse strand, counting down.
ATCATCCAATCTAAGAGCTATTGAAGAAATAGAAAGGGGGAATTTTACAGGGCTAAATTTCCAAAGGCAACAGAATAATAGACAATAGAGAGACCACTTAGGCTCTCCTTCTCTGGTGGCTTAGAGAAAAACAGCCAGGATCCCCACATGCAGTTGTGTGGATTGCACACTAAACAACTGTAGGAGATGCCATTCACATTGTCATGACCATAATGGTGATTTTCTAGCAAGTTGTATTTGGGTTTCTTGAGGGAAGCCTGCTTCTTTTGCAAATTGTACAGAAGTGGTTTTCACTAGCTGTGGGTGGTGCTGGAACTCAGTCACAGGTCCTTTCATACTAATTGAAGGATAAAAGGGATGGATTGTGAGACTATGTTAGGTCTTTGGTCGCTCTTTTAAAAGTATCCTTGACAGTATTAAGGTGAGTAGCTTTTATGTTCCCAGGTGGAGTCCTAACTCAGAGCCTAAGTTCATGGAGGATGCTCAAGACCATTTGTCAGTAGGGAAACACGAACCAAAACCACAGTGGAATAGCTCTTTATATTCACTAGGGTGTGGAAAGTCAAATAATAAGTCTTTGTGAAAACATGAAGAAATTGTCAGTTACTGTTACCACTGCCCTCCGAGATGACGGGTGGGGAGATGAGATGGCACGCAGCCAAACTCAATGAAACCACATTCACTGATCAACTTGTATGTGACTGCTCACCTCAACATTTGTAATGGTGAAAAATAGAAACAGTCCAAACTGATGAGTGGATAGGTAGAATTTAATATATTCACACAATGGGATACTATTCAGATGTTAAAAGGAACGGAAAGCACCTGCCTGGCAAGGTCCTGAGGTTGATTTCCAGTTCCAAAAAATAAATAAATAAATAATAGGGTATTGAAGGTAATAGTCGATGCTTAATTTTTGTTTTACATATTTTGACCAATTTTGCATGTTTATATCTGGTAATCTGAGCAACTTTGTGACGACAACAATTATGCAGTATAACAACCATCGGTGAATTCCTGCCATCCTGTCTAGTGAAACTATGTATTGCTCTATGTTCTTTTAAATTATTATTTTCTTATTCCCTTCATTGGTTTGATCAATCTTCCAATCTTACATCCGGTAATCTGAGCAACTTCGCTGAAGATAACAGTATAGTGCTGGAACTCAGTCACAGGCCCTTTCACACTATTGCAGGATAAAAGCGATGGATCGTGAGACTGTGCCAGGTCTTTGGTCGCTCTTTTAAAAGTATCCTTGAGAGTATTAAGGTGAGTAGCTTTTATGTTCCCATGTAGAGTCCTCAAAGTGGTAACACAAAGCCACTGTTAATCCCTATCCTTTGGTTTGAAACCCCATATTATTTTTAATGTCCTTGCTTTGTTTTGTTTGTATGTTGTTATTGTTCTTTTTTAAACTATTCTCTTTAAAATTAAAAAAATTTTAAATTTTTTTAAAAAAAGGAATGGAGTACTGATACATACTATAATGTAGATGAACCTTAGAAACATTATTCTAAGTGAAATAAAACTGTCACAAAAGACCATATATTACATGATTCTATTTACATAAAGAGTCTAAAATATGTGATTCAATATAGACAGAAATAGAGTGGTAGGTGCTTAAGGCTGGAGAGCCCAGGGTTAGGGAGCTGAAAGCTGGAGAAAAACTGGGAGTAGCTACCAAGCAGGTACAGGGCTTCTTCTGGGGGATGATGAAAATCTTCCCAAATGAATCACAGTAACTAGAAATCTTTGAGCTCAGTACTTTAAGTATATGAATATATCTCCATCAAGCTGTTTGCAAACCTAAAAAATATAAAGTGAGCCAAAAGCAGAAATAAGGAAAGTTTTTCACCCTCATCATTGAAAGGAGAGAGGTTGGAAAAGGTAAGACTGTTCCTACTTTCCCTAGGAGTTTCAGCACTTCATCCTTCATTCCAGGAGGAACCAGAGAATCTGGCCTAATGATTATATATATGTATAAACTGCCAACTGCCAGAGGGGGAAAAATAGGATTTACAAAGCACAAATGACATTTAATGGTGGATATAAAATACTTTATGATTATTGATTTTTGTTTAATAACATTGCATAAAATCCCAAGATTTCATCTAAAAGATGTATCCTCAACAGGAACAATAGCACTCCCAAAAGAGTGAAGTGGATTTTATCAAGGGGGCAAAAATACTCCTCTCTTTACATATAAAGCGGTGATATTAGGCATTACATAAAGAGATGTGTAGTACATCTATGATATTAAAAGCTCATGGGGAGATGATTAGGAACAGATGCCTAAAAGGGACCTTGGGGTCTACAATATTCCAATTCTCCCGTGTAATATGGTATATATAGCGTATGATGGAGACCACAATGAAGGGGCTCTAAGCAGAATTTAAATGAACCAACTGGCTTTCCACGTTTACTTGTGAGTCAGTCCAAGGCCTAGGCTCCTTGTCTGGAGATGGGCAAGCGGACTCATAGTAGGTAAACTTCTGTGAGCGCTCTGACTCAAAGGACAGGAAACGGCCACGGCAAAAGACACCCGGCTCCAGCCTCCATGAACTAGATGAAGACTGCAGCTGCGGGACCTCGAGGTCTCCCAGGGGATAACATAGTTCTCCTGAACTAACATAATGGATGACTTGGAGAAGTCCTGGCGGGGACTCCCAGGGTCCTGCCCAAATTCCTGCGTTTTCTTCAGTATTCCCCTCCTCTGTTCGATAACTAAGTAAATACAGACTGCCTAGAGAAGTTCTTGGTCTTAGCCCCCAGAGAATCTTGAATTCCGTAGGAGGGTTTTGAACCTCCTGGAGCCCTAAAATCAAACCACTTGTCTCTTTTATTTAAGCCTTCACCATCCACTCATTTGGGAGGCTGTAAGGCCTGATCAGTCCACAGTAACTAAGGGATAATATTACTGTGTTAGCATATACTACACTAACCTTATTTCTTTTGTCTTTAGTAAGACAAAAATATTTGGTTCTAAAGCTTGTTCTTTCTTGAAATACTCCCTGGAAATTCCAGATTTTCTGTGTAAAACACTGGCTCATGCTGCCTAGCATTATGTCACTGGTGAAGGCTTGTATCTTACACTAAGAATTTAAGTTCTAAAGCCAAAACAATGCCTTCCTATAGAACTAAAGAGAGGAATGCTTACCTTTGTGCTATCTCTTCTCATGCCTTCTCCTTCTCACCTACTTCTACCCCTAAAATATGACCTTTAACATGAAAAGAAAAACAGGTGCTATTCCCTCTTCAGTTTATCAGCCCTTCACTACCACCTCTCCCACCACTGCCCAGACATCTCCCCTCCACTCTCTATACAGGAAGATGGGCAGGGAAGACCCTGACTGAACGTGTAGGTACAAGATATGAACCTCTAAGCCCACAGCTTCTGTCTCTCTCCTCTCTCTGCTTCTCCGTGATAGTTACTTTTCTTTTCATTACCTCACCCTATCTTCACTGCTCCATCCCACCCCATTGCAAAACTGCGAAGGATTGGATTTTACTTCGCATCAGAATATCATCTGATGTCTGATGCAATATCAGACAAACATCTGTGGAATAAAAAACTTTGGTGCCCAGTAAGAACATTTCAGGCATCAGAGAGAAGGCAGAATTGATACCAGCTCTTGGAGTGGAGGAAAGGAGGGAGGTCAGATCAGATGCAGGGCCACTGGTCTTTGTCTGCGAACTCCTTGTCCTCATTCTGGGAAGGTTATTGCCCTAGTGTGGCTGCGTCTTTGGTTTGGCTGGGAATTCTGAATATTGCAGCAGCATGGTCTTGTGGCTGCCAAAGCCCTGGGGCATGGGGCACAGACTGCCTGTAAGTGACACCCATATGACTCGCCACCTGGCCTCCTCATCTACGCACCCCGACACTCGCAGGTGTAGGAGGCCAGGCGCGCTCCTTGAGCTGCCCTTCATTCCAGGACCAGTACCGCTGGTCTGAGTCTTCCGGCCTCAGCTGAGCCCTCTGTCTCTCCAGCGTGCAATCTACCCAGGCAGGGAGGCTTGTCTGAGTCTTGATTTAAGTCACAGAGAAATCAACATCATCGCCCACAAAGCTTCCTTTTATACTTACCAGAAATGGTTTCTTTAGTTTCCAGTTTTCAATTAGGTGCTTTTATGTTTTCCAACAGATATTAACCCTTATAATCTATTTATTTCTTTTCTCAGTGGAATTCAAATGTTCTGATCTGTTCTTTACAAAGCTGATTTCTCAATGGTAAACATTTAAAAGAAAGTAAGAAATTACCTTTTTATGTAATAATCTAAAATCCTATTATAGACCCATTTTATCAAACAACTCTGAAGTGTAAGGAAGGAAAAAAAGAATTTAAAAAAACTTTCCCAAAAACAACTCTCCAAGTTTTATTTTATTCAGTTTTAAATGAAGCTGTCATGGATCTAAAATGTTAGGTAAAATATAAAGCAATTTGGAGCAAGACAAAGAACCACACTGAGATTTCCAATTTGCATGTGGTACTATGCAATTATTTTCTGACCTACTTTCATACTTTTTAAATATGATAAAAAATAAACTGCTGTCACAACTCCCCATTCTTCCTACAATCTTGAGGCTCAGCTGGCAGACTCCTAGGAAAAGAGCTCAGTCCTAACCAACTAGCTAAGCAGCTCATCATTAACCCAAATCTCCACATTCAAAGAACTCTGCTATCAGCTTCCCTCCCCTCAAACAATCCCTTCCATAGCAGGTAGATACTGAGTGCCTCCTATATGCCAAGCCACACAGACAGGCATCATGGGTATGGACACCTTCATTTAACCCATGAAAGGAGGTTTCCATCATCCTTAAACTTTTATTTAAATCTCATGTTTCTTAATCTCCTAAGGATTGGAAATTCTCATTTGTTATAGCTTGATAGCAACTGGGATGTCTCTGCGTCTCCACCTTTGGGGATGCTGTCCCCACTGTTGGGTATCCCCAGCTGTCTGCCCTAATCCTAATACTAGGATTCTGGGTGGCAGTTGTTAGAAGGTAAACTGCAGAGCTAGGCAATGATGAGGAACAAGTATGTGACATCCATCAGAGTCCCCAGTACTGCTGGAAAAGGACTTCAGCCCAAGAACCTACCTAGCTCCTCCCAAGAGTTGATGGGACAGGGTGTCCCAAGAAGACATAATTCCATCCTGCCTTTTCTTAAGACATATATCATTTGTAAGTTCAAGACTGTTTATAAAAAGACTGACTTATTTGGTAAAATAATATCCATCTTTTACAAAAAATTATCTAAATTTATTTATATATAGGTCATTTTAGTAAATGCATATCAACTTTTCTCAGTCTTGAAAAAAATTACATGGTTATCATAAGAATGGCTTTTATTTTCTTTTTAAAATACAAAACCATCTGTAGCTTTATCATTGGTACGAAACATAAAAATCCAACTGTGGGCACTGTCTTGGATCACTCATCACCGTGTATAAAGCGTCTAACGCACGCCCTTTTTCTCCTTGTACTCATTGAAGTTCTTTTCTCTCTAACAAGGGTGCTCTGATTCTAACTGAAAATCACTAGTTTCACCAAGAAGATCTCTGTCAAGCTGACAAGTGAAGTTTGCAACACCAACTTATTAGCGGCAGAATAGAGGAAAAGTGGCTCTGGTCAAGGTGATCTCAGTGATCTGCCTGGCCTGCAGCTGCACAGCAGATCAGTCTGAAACCCAGCCTGAGGCAAGGCAGAGCACCTGTGTACCCTGCAACCGGTCATTACTTTGGGGACACCGTGGCTTCGGGCAGGAGTGCTTGGGGTTCGTACCTACCCTAAGGAATAGAGGCGGCACTGCTTGCTGCGCATTTGATGAGCTAAGCCAAACCTGTCATCAAGACACACCAACCAGGGTTTGTTTGCAGGGCTGGAGTCAGGAGTCAGGCTGTCTGTACTCATGTGATCGCATACAATCTGTAGGAATTGGAAATCAATACGAATAATTTTAAATGCTGGATGATAAATGGCGGGTAGAGACTTATTGCTTCTCTGGTCCCTGAAAGCCTTAATAAGAGAGTTACGTCCTCCACTGCTAACTGCTCCCCTCCCCCAGGAACCACAAGACTCCTGTGAAACGTTTGCAGGAATTTCAATTACATACCAGATAAGAAGTAACTTCACAGGGACTCAATGCAGGTTTGAAGGGAAGTGATGAGCTGCTATAACCATTTGCTCAGACAGCCCATCAGGAGCAGAGATGAGAGGGAAGAGGCTTTGTAGAGGGTGTTAGTCTGGGAGGAGGAACAGACATTGACCGGGACTCTCAGACCAAGGGGGCACTGCAGACACAGAGGGCAGTAGAGCATCCCCACTGTAAAATGTTGTTACAGCTACAGGCACAGATCTCAGAAGGATGCTCACAAGCTTATCTCTCCCTTATTTCAGGCAGTTAAGGCGGGCTACTAAAGTCACAAAGATGACATGTGTTACCCGAGGTAGACAGCTGAGCATGGGTCGAGGGAAATTACAAGGCAGTCCCTGCAGATAAGATAGTATTTTTCTTAAGACATTGCTTTAATGAGCTTCCTCCTGGGAGAGAAGGGCAAGAGTCCCAGGAAGGAGGCTCTTGGAAGCTAAGCAAGGCACTTTTCTTAGCTCATCCATCAAAATTAGGTAAGAAAACCAAAGGGAATGCAAACCTAAGGCAAGCAGGAGTAAATCTCTAGCTCCAAGTGTACATTAAATAAACATACTTTATAAAGGATGAGGATTTGTGTGTGAGACCTGTGCATCTTGCTTGGCTGAGGCTGTTGGAGTGGAAGAAAGTAAGTCTGTGACCAAGATACGCACCTTGCTGAGAGCCAGTATTCTCCTCACCCCTCCAAACTCTCACAGTCACCATGACACCTCATGACATGCAGCTCTAGTTGTCACATCATAGACTCCGGACTACTCCAGAAGAAAAAGATGTTTGTTGCTTCACTTCATTAGAAAAAGTAAAGCAAGGATTTTCTTCATGACAAGATATTCTTGAATTGCCTAATCTATTTATTTACCTGACTTTCCAAAGTTTTATTTTAAGACATGCATATCACATGGTGCCACTCAACTAGTATAGCACCTGCATCACTATTGCTATGACCTAGGGCTGTTCTGGCAAGGCTGTCCTGACAGTCACCCTGGTGACTGTCCTCTGGCAGGGCTGGAGTCAGGCAGAGAGTCCTCTGCCAGGACCAGGACATCTTAGAGGAAAGTTGAAACAGAGTAAATGCCAGATATTCTTTTCCTTCAACCCAGTATCTTTCTACTTCTCTATCTCCCACTATTGTTGAAGGAGACAAATAATAGTAGAAAATGGAATTGAATTTTCTCTCAAGCAGCTACTACCAAATACATTTATTAACTGGGTGCATCAACATGTTGATCTGTATAATTTGCCTTCCATTCTTCCCCAGTTAAGAAAAAGAAGTTATATTCTGCCCGTCTACATCTTTCCCACACATGCCCCGCAAGGGAAGGGAAATTGCCACTGGAATTAGTCAGAGCACAGTAGTGTTCATTCGGTCCTGATCTACTGTGGAGGACCACCAGGATGAGTCTCCTGGAAAGAAGACCAATTGTCTCCATGTTGGCCTAACCTGGCCATATTTCTATGTAGTGATATCTGTAGAGCTGTGCTATGTTTTGTCTTTATCACCTCAGCTGGCTTTAAGCCATGCAAATGGGTCTAGCCCAGGTGCTGATGTGGTCTTTAAAGCAATACAACAGGTCAGTGATGCCCCTGCCTATAAGTAGTGTGTGGAGGCCAGGCCAAGCCGTGCTGTTGGCTGAGAATGAGCTTAGAGAAAAGAAGTTATGACTTCTCAGGGCATGAAAATTATACATGAAAACTCAAGCACTGACCCCAAAACACTAGATACTACCCCAGTCTGTGATTCACAGATTATTCTTTCTTCATCTCTCTCTGCATATGGCAGAGGTGACTTCAAGCCTTCTACCTAGCCCTGCTCCCAAAGCTTGTGTGCTTCCCATCACTCTCACACACTCACCCCTGAGCCACTCCCCTCTTCGCAAATGAATTAAATCTGGGTTTGGCCCTGGGTAGAGGTCTTTGTTGCAGTTGGCCATTATTCTGACTGGACTTAGGACCCCCTTGGCTCCCCAAACTGCAGATATATGCCTTAATGTCTTGATTCTCGCCATGCATTGCACTGGAAGTGGTAGATTGGAATTGACTTACTGGAATTCTAATAACTTTCCCCTGGAATTATAAATATAAATTTCCCAGACCTCAATGAGGTCCAGGATGGGCTTTCTATAATCTAGTAATGGACAGCTGGGCACATTTATTAGCATGGTTCTCAGTGCCCTGCCTCCAGCAAGGAGCTGGCTGGACCAGGGCAGTCTTGCGAGCCCCATGGCATTTCTGGACCTTCTAAGCTAGAGCTATTTGCTCAAGGGAAGCTCTCTGGAATGTTCTTATTAAAAATCCATGCACTGATTTCCATTGCCATTGCTTGCCCACCAAAACCTACCAACATGAGATAGGATGTGTACGTCTGCAGGTCCTTTCCTCATGTTTTCCTTCTGCTACCACTAAAATCTAACTCTAGCCTCTTTCACAGTGTTGAAGGTATGATCTCACATGCATCAGAATCACTTGAGAAGTACTTAAAAATGCAAGTTCCTGGGTTGCTCTCTGTACCTACAAAATCAGAATCTTTGGGACTAACTCCTGGGAGCATGCATTCTGAGAAGCTCCCGCAGGTAGGTATTACACAGACGGTCCTGAGAGTCCACCGGAGGGGTTGGTTTTTGTAAAGCCCAGGGAAATGTTCCAAACTGGTCTCACTTGCACCTTCGTGAACTGAGGGAAAAGAAGCTCTTGAGTCAGAGCTTTCAACTGAAAGCAGCAGCCCCTCTGACCTCATCCCTAACAAAGGGCCCGAGTGGTTGGAATATTAGCCAGAAGCCTCCAAAAGTGGGGTATGAATGGCGTGAGTCAGGATTTTGAGATCCACTTTCTCTTCCTTTGACAACAGTAGCTAGGCTTTTATTCTATTAAAGATAATGCTTTGTCTAATTAGGCATTTCTTCATATTCAAAGATTTTATCTTGCACAGACATCTCCCTATTAGAGAGACGTTCTGTGCAATTGTTCTAGTAATGTTCCCCTTTCCTCCCTTAGCTCAAAAATGAAACCATAGGAGTTATACAGTTTAACCATTTACTAGCCACCTCACTAACAGACACTGGCTTTTGAAAATAACTAGGAATCCTCCATAAAATTCTGCTCCTAAAATTAATTAAATATTGATTTTTTTCAAACTTTCTAGTTAAGATTTACGACCAGGGCTTCAATAAACTTTCTTGCAAGCAGAATAAGTGAGGGCAGCAGCTCTGTGCTAAGCTCCAACTCAAGTAATTACGCTCTCTGTCTGCCTCATTCCCCTTACAATTTTAGCCAAATAAAGTGAATTAGGCCTGGACAAAGGAATATAGACTCCAGGAAAACAATGTTTTCTAAAATTATTTTAGTTATTTAGCGTAAATGAATCTAATTTATTTTCATCTCATTTGCATCCCAGCAGCTTGAATAGTATGTCTGCCAATCCATAAGGAGAATGTGACAAAAAGAGCCCTTAAAATTTGAGGACTTTTGGCAGTAATTACTTCAATAACCAACTGTCCCGTTATTTGAAAACATTCAAAGGGCAAAATTTTATTTTTATTGTTTTTGTCCCAGTGTGTATATGTGTGTGAGAGAGAGACACACATGGGGGGGGAGGGGACAAATATAACATATACCACTGCTATAATGATATATTATAAATGGTTATAAAGTTGGTCTGAACTTCCAGAGCCTGAGTTCTTAGATTATTTTTATAGATAGATGGGGAGATAATTAGGCAGATATATAATAGAAAAACAAGCTTCAAAACATATTTTATTTTTTCATATCTAAAACAGCCACTGTTGCTTAGATTGATTTTCTACTGCAAGGCTTACTTCCTGGAAGCATATGGTTTGGGGGTTGCCATAAAAAGCTGGATCTGGAGACTTTCTGCAGAACAGAGCAGTGCTTTATAATTTAACCATTTCTTGACAGCAACAGTGTATCACTGACTACAGAACCTCATCTTAAAACCATGTTTTTTCACGCTAAAAATATATATACCTAACTAAACTAAACTTGATGTTCTGTATCCTCTACCCACATACTATATCCTCTGCTGTTTCAGTACAAATGCAGGGCCCAACCACCATCAGGGTCCCCAAAATGTGCCAGTCCAGGACGAGCATGCCCATGTCTGTGCCATGCCCTGTGCCTCTATTTCCAATCTCTCTTGATCTCAAGCCCCTTCCCGGCCCTCTGTCTACCTCTGTCAGAGGCCACATGCTTTCCTGGCACTCCAGCTACTTAGGAGAAGGAGGATATTTTATTGAGGTTTGACACCCCAGAGCCCAACACAAGGCCAGCCACAGAAGAGGTGCTCAAAAAATTCCTGCTGCATTGATGTATGAAAAAAATCAAGTGCTGGACCTTGCTATACAAATCTGAACACACATGTGTGGAGAAATTTTTTTTTTAATTTTAAAAAGCAGCTTAAGAGGATGGAGGTGGAATTCACTTAAATACTTTCAAAGGTTTTATTTTTTTTCCTAGTCCATTATGACTCACTACTGCTAACTGTGAAAATTTTAAGCAACAGTGACTCTCATATTCTGCCAGTTTTGCAGGCTTCCATTGTCAAGATGAGTTCTAAATGAGGCATAAGCCACAAAAGCAGCCAAAAAGCTCTGCATTCCACAGGGAACAGGAGGGTGCAATGGTTAGCAAAGCATTGTGATAAAGAACCACCTCCTGTCATCTGTGTGGGCTCCCACCTGCTGGCCTCTCACCGACCTGGAAGGGCATCAAAGCACAGGATTTAATCTGGATAAAATGGCTCCTGATTACAAAACCATTGTGAAGTCTGGAACTTTATCTCACTCTTTTGCAGGACAAGATGCCTTCTACTGAGCTTTGAAGGAGTTTACAATGTGCCATCTCAAAATACATTGCACTGGGGTTGATTCTTGAAATAAATTATTTCAAGTTGAAATCACTTGAGGAACTAAAACTTCAGAAAGGGACAGCTAGCCTGTCTTGTCCTATATGCAGCAAACCGTAGAGATTCTTTTGAGACATATGTCCTTCCCATACAAGGCTGGACAATAATCTTAATCACCAGACAGTGGTATTTGGAGCTGCAATGAAACTGAATAAACAGACTCTTTAAAGTAACCCTGATCTTTGACTAGCTTTTATACCTCCCACAATATCTCTTGACACTGGCCCTCCACCTTAATGCCCTAGTCCAGAGATCCATTTTTTCTGTCATTTCTTAACAAGTTTACTTTTCTTTGTCTAAAAGCTATAAAAATATCATGCCTTAGTCATTTCTTTGGCTCTCTTTCTCTTGTTGAAGATCCCATATACATGTACATTTAATAAAACTTTTATATTTTCTCTTATTGATCAGCCCGTGTATTAATCAGGGCCCTAAATCCAGCCAAAGGGCCCACACAGGAACTAAGGGGAGTAAAGGGAATCTTTCTACCCTAGGGCTTCAACAACCAAATCTCTGTTACTGCACTCACAGAACTGAAAAATAATTATGCATCATTTATCTGTCGTCACAATTCATTTGCTAGCTTCTTGAGGGCAGAGGCTGAATCCACAAGGTCTAGCACAGGCATGTTCCTGGCATATTGCAGGTGCTCAAAAATACATTATTAATAACTCTATCACACTGTCCACAGAATGCAAGATCACAGAACTGGGAGAGACATTAGAAATAATCTGATCTAATTCTTTTCTTTTCAAGATCAGAATAGTGAAAGCCAAAGAAACCAAGTAAATTGCCCGGGGTTACAACATCAGACTACATTACATCAGAGGACGCTTCTGTTTTTAAAAGAATTTTTCTCCTCTCAGCCTGAGGCTCATAGGAAAGGTTCAAGAGGAATCTCAAATGACCAGGGCATGACTCAAGATCACCTTCTGAGTAAATGTGCCTCATAGAAGTTATATAACCTTAACCTAAAATATGTATAAAATAGAATTTGAAATCTTGCTCTCAGCAAATTAATTTTAGAAGGTGGGGCTCATAGTTCTCCAGTTCAGTTTACAAATTTGACACCTCTCATTTTTCTCTGGGGTCGTGAAGAGTTTTTAAAAGTCATAGCTCCCCATCCTTCATGAAAAGCTAAATGATAAAATTAAAATTTCAGTACTTTAATTAAGTCTGTGTAAATCCACCAAATTAACTTGCAGCAGTAAAAATAAGATGAAAAGCACAGGGACCAATTTATCATGCCATCACTCACAATTAATTCCACAAGCTTTAAATTCCACGTTTGGTGACAAGTAGAAAATCCCTATGATTGTCTGACTGTATCATATTAGAAATGGAACTTTCCTTTGCCCCTAAACTAGCTTCCTAGAGACCCCAAAATAGCCTCTCCCACAGGTGAAAATGGGCTTCATTGCCAGCAAGGAGCAGAAGAAGGATGCCAAGGGTCGGTAGGCTGAAGGAAACTTAAAATCCTGGGCCCCTTAGGTCAGGCCAGGTCCATAACACAGGATTTTGAGTGAGGCTATGCTCAGTGGCCAAGTAGTCCGAGTTCTTAATTTTCTGGCACCTCTCAGATCAAGGCTAAGCAGCCCTCAGGCCTAGGCCTCCTGCTCCATCTGCCTTTTCCCCAGGATCAGGCAATCTGACTATGGAACCTCATGATTAATGTGTCAGGAGCCACAGATTCCCCTTAATGGATGGGCTCTCAGGCTGCTCGGGGCACTGACTCATGGGTGAGTTGGGCCAGTGCTGCCACTGTGTGTTAAGTCACTAATCAAGGAAGCTTCAGCTCAGTAATGATTTAAAGTGCTCTAAGGAGAGGGAGCTTTTGGATTTATTAACTTCTCATTGTTCTGCCTCAAAGTCTCCTCTGCTCTCTTGCCCAACGTGTCCCTGGCTGCCAAGAGTCTGCAGCAGAAAAGCAAGAGGGCGAATGCCTCCAAATGCAGAACAGAGCTCGGGCTTCCAGATGACGGCTGTTTTGTGACACCTACTCAAGGGATGAATCTTGTGCTTCAAACAGTTCTCCAAAGCAATTTTCTAAAGTGGGTCTTTAAAACACTTCAGCATGAATCATTAGAACATTTCACGTTGATGAGACTCCTGGAAGGAAGAAAATGCCTTAGCAAAGGGAAGCATTTTATCTACCTCTAGAGGAGTGGAAAAATCTGAGCAGCAATGCCTCAGAAGCCAGGTCCCTATCCAGACCCTGTCAGAAACTCCCCACCTCTCACACACAAACTCTTCTTTCCAAGTGTCAATCAGTGTCTTTTACACTGTTTCCAAACCCATTTAAGCCTGAAACACAACCTGGGTGGTGCTGATGTAGCTCAGGAATCTCCAGGCTTCTTCATCCAAAGACTGAGCAGGGCCTGCCCATGGCTGGAGCTGTATTTGCCACCGGGGACCCTGCAAGAGGAGAAAACACAGGCAATGTGTCAGGAATGAAGAGCTGGGCAAGGCAGGGAGCCTATCACACATGGCCAATGTTGCCTTTGTGATCACCAAAGCAAGCACATGCACACAGAGGCGGCCAGGAGTGCTCTTGGGACTACTGTCCTTAATGCTACACAGGTCACAGGGAGACAAAGGAGGCCTGAGAAAGCCAGCACACAAGTGAAGCAGCAGACAGCAACGGCCCTGAGGATTGTTGCTATGGTTGATACATGGTGTCAACTTGGGGAGTCTAGAGGTTTGGCTGAGTGATTCAGCAGGAAGTCAGGGTGCTTACTTTGTATACATCCTGAGTCTGTGGAAGAGAAAGGCATGGAGATCTTGTGAGAGCTACCTGCCCCCTGGGTGTGGGTAGCCTGTTTACAATGTAAGGGAAGGAAGGAGACTGCTTGCAGCCATTCCTCCCTTTTGCTCTGGTTGTTTTTGCTGTGCTCTGCTGCCATGAGCGTTTGCCCTCTACCATGTGCCACTCTGCCTCTGAAGCAGCCAAGTATGGACTGAAACCTCCACAAACTGTAAGCTAAATAAACCTTTCCTTTCTTCATTTTGGGCATTGGGTATTTTGTCTCAGCAATGAGAAAAAAGTAACCAAGACAATTGTCTAACTTGGTGCTTCCATCAAAGACAAACTCCAATCCACCCATCAGGTTGTCCCTTAGCTGTGGCTTTATGGTAGATAAAGCCACTCTCCATTTGGAAGGGAAAGTCTCTTCTATCATTTCCTAAGCTTTGAGCTTTGGGAGTATGTTCCCACCTGAGGACCAGTTTTGGTGTCTGCAGCACCACAGCGCTGGAGCCTCATCTTTGCGGGGAAAGAATGCACAAACATGGCATAAGGCCACACCACCCAGCTGCTGAGCTGTGAGTGTGAGGATGAGGGCTTGAAGCTATCATCCCCTCTCCTGGTGAGGGTGACCTTCTGGTGAGGAAAGCCCCATCTTTCAGGAGAAGGCATGAGGTGTTCCTGGAGACCAACTGGTTAGGGATGAGCCCCTGAGCCCCCTTTTGCAGCAAGGGTCTGCAGATAAAGGGCTGGAGAAGCAAAATGGGAAGACGTTCAATTCCCAAGGGAAGCACTACTCAGGAAGTCCTTGCTAGAGCTCTATGCTATAGTTGTCGCCAACTGAGACCTCCAAGAGGCTTGCTGTGATTCTAAGGGGAAGGGACAGTTCTACCTACATGGTGGGGGAAAGGCTGAGGGAGCAGAAGTTGGCAGGACAAATATCTAGTGTTAAGGAAGCCCCGGGTTCCTTCAGAATGGTCAAGGTGGGCTCTCAGGTGCCTGTTTAAGGTGATGGAAGAAAAAGAGAGCTCTGGGGATAAGATTTTGTGTATATACATTATTTTCCAGGCAGGTACAGTGGCACATACTGTCACCCCCCCAAAAAACCCTAAGCAGGCTTCCCATGAGACACAGTAGTACAAACTAGGCTGACTTCCCTTAGACGGGATGGCTTGGGTGACTTGGGACTAAACCAAAAACATGGAGAAAGGGAGGAGGAATCCACCCTATGAGGGTCTGAGGTGAGTGCAAACCCTGTGGATGTGACGAAGCTTTGTCCCAGTTTAGGCAGCATTGGACACTTGTCTTTGCAGAGTCCCAGAGCCCTCTGTCCCCACACTGCAGTAGCCTATGCGCCTTTGCCATGCTCAGCACCACACAGTCCCCCTGGGTCGGAAGCACATTGCTGACCTCCTATAGGCTGCCTAAGGGCTGGTTTCCCAGGTGTGCCGCCAGTGCAGGCTTCGCCGGGTCATGCTTGGTTCATCACTCTGCTGACAAGGCCTTGCCATTTGAACAGGATGCCCTGTATTTTCATTTTACAAAGGGGCCTGCATATTCTGTAGCCAGTCTGCCCTGGGGGGTACCTTGCTGGAAGGACAGTCTGTCTTACAGCCATTCTTGCCCTGTGAAGGCTGAGCAGGCAGACTCAAGTGAAAGAGAGGACAGTAGGTAATAGATCTTCCAAGGGAAGGCCTCACTCCCATAATTCTTTTGCCCATCTGAGTTAGCTGTGGATTACCACTTCGTCAAACAGTATTTATTGAGCATCACCCACTCTGTGCCTTTAGCACTGGGAAACACAGGGCTGAATAAAACTGGGACTCTCCCAAGAGACATCTTGGTCAAACTGGGGAATAAGAAGGACAGATATGTACAAAATAACTTTGGAAAAGAAATGTGGCAACATTTGGGAGAGTTATTCTTTCTGGGACACTAGTTACTTCTGCAATCACAAACTATAGACACATTTAAACACAAATGCCTTTTACTTCACTGGGTTACATTTTTTTTCCCTGTCAGAGGGACATAGTGTCTTCCTAGTTTTCCACAGTGACACAAGGTCCAGAACATCCTGCCGGGCCTGGAGTCTGAAACCTCCTGTTGTCATAGGACTGTTCACAAGTATCCCCGGCATCTGGCCTGGGAGCCTCTTAATGAAAATGGTGAAGTTCACATGCATGGTTTTCCTCTAAGTCAGGGTTCTATCGCAGGTCAAATAGCAAATATTTTAGACTTTGCAGGCCATACGGATTCTGTTGCACCCCCTCACCTCCTGTTGTAGCTCAAAACAGCCACAGACAGTAAGTAAATAAATGGTTGTGGCTGTGCTCCAATAAAGCTCCATTTACAAAAAGAGGCCACAGACTGGATTTGGCCCACAAGCTGTAGTTTGCTGACCTCTGTTCCAGCTGATCCCAATGTGGAGGCCTGTTGGCCCAGAAGAGAGCACTTTCTTAGAAGCGCATGAGGGATACAGGCCATGATATCTGGGTTAAAACCAACTTTGTTATCTGGGTGACTTGGCAAATAGCAGAGTCTCAGCAGGATAATGGGGGACCTTTAAACTGTCTAATGGAGAGAATTTTACAAAGGCAAGGGCAGGGTTTATGGAAACCCATAGGGGATAATGCAATACCTGTGGCTGGTAATAGCAGAGAGTCCTTAGGCACCCAGGAAGTGATGTGGAGAAACACAGACTCCAGCCTGTCCTCCTATTCAATCTCCTGCTTCCTGTTGGCCAACTCAAAGGGAAGGCAAAAAAGAGGGAGGCTGTGATTGGTCGGTGCAGTCAGCCTCCCAGTATCACAACAGGTGGAACAGGGCAGAAACAAGACCCAGAGGGGCAAGAGGAAGTCTCCAGGTAGCATTCTCTGGAAGGAGGTAGTGAGGCAAGACCACGGAGTTATTCGTCAGTGGGCATCTGTGTTTTCGCCGAGCCCGTTTTGCAACTTAATATGACACAACTGTGTCAACCAATAAATATAATGAACTCTAGGGGCTCTGACTGAAATCTTCATCAGGTACAAAGGAGGTAGAAAGAGACAGAGCTTTGAGTATTATTCTATAAAAAATGCTGGGGAAATGTAGATAACAGGAAACGGTCCCTACTTCTAGAAGTCCAAAAGCACATCTAGCATCATGAAAGAAAAGCCTTAAACAGAATACCAGTGATTAACCTGGGGTAACACACAAAAGCAACTTCACAGACCAGGAGCTGTGAGCCCAGATGATGAATCAGTATGGTGAAACTGTAGATTTACCTTACAAATCCACAGATAGGATCTTTCTTGCACTCTGATGTTCCTCATTTCCAACTCAGGGTCAAACCACGAAGAAGCAAACCACAGCAGCAGGACAGTAAATAATACAAGTTGAGGAGTCTCAGATGGAAATGTAGTGGAACACACAGCCAGATAGATACCCCGAGAAGTGCTCTGGCTTAATGCTTTGATTGAGCTGTTTAAAAAACA
Source organism: Dinomys branickii (assembly GCA_004027595.1). Lineage (NCBI taxonomy): Eukaryota > Metazoa > Chordata > Mammalia > Rodentia > Dinomyidae > Dinomys > Dinomys branickii. Next base: position 87,375 of record PVLD010000267.1, on the reverse strand, counting down.
TTTCACATAAAGCAATGCTCTTACTGGAGTCAGTCTGACAGCAGTTCGTGATTATTTCCCCATAGAAACCACTAGCTTTTGTCATCTCTTTCAATTATCGTTTGTCTTAATTCTCTAGTGCATTCACCAACATTTGTCTTTCCCAAATTCCCACAAACAGAATTCTCTGAGCACCTTCAAACACCAATGGCAGATTTAACAGAAAAGGGCAAATCCTGTCTTTTTCTTTTAATTTTTCCTTCTAGTACTATGATTTTACTCCAAACAATTTCCTAAATGCCAAGATTCATTCAATGCTTTCTATCCATGAGCTTCAAATAGCAAATGGTCATAACCATGGCACCCTCAGGGCTCCTGGGAGGTGGGAATGAAGATTTCCAGGCCTGTCAATCCATCAAACTTCTTCCTTAAACAGGTAAAGCAGTAATTTAGCAGAAGGTGGGTGGAGGTACCGTCACTTTGGATCGGTTTGTCTGTCTGCCCCTATCAGGCCTCCACTGAAATGTTAGATGAAGCATTACAATGAGTTGCCCCAAGGAAAGAGCCCTGTCCCTGGACCTCTGAAGGGATGGAGTCCCTTTACTCCTCTGAAATTCATGGCCCTGCTCACTAAGCCACCAGAGTGTTAAGCAAAAGAGCCTTCCCTATGGCAGACAAGTTTCTCAGGCCAAGCGGGATCATGACTTTCCAAGGAAATAGTCTCTCTTCTGTTTCACAGGGTTTTGTCTGGTTCCTTCTCCAGAGAGTGTGCATTATAAAATATAAAACCAGCCTTTTCTAACGAGAGGTGAAAAAATACATAGAAAAAAAATTCTAAAAATTAAGATTAAGGACAGCAGGAGTTTCTCTACACTCTAACTCATGTTGTTCAGTGACTGATTTGTACACATCTGAAATTCTACTTCCTGAAGGGTAAAAAATGATCCCTGAGTGATTTTGCACATCAAGATAATGGATCTGACTCAAAGAGTCTCCAATGAGCACAGCCATGAGGCTTCTGGATATTTATATCATTTGTGATCTCAGCATCAAATTTTGTTTCTTTAAAAAAAAGGAACTGATTCTCTCAGGACACTAAGCTGAATTCCAAGATTTTACTTCCAGAAGATAATGCATAAAAGAAAGCAATCTTTTAAAATACGTCTTTGCTTACCAGCCTAGACTTGCTAAGGCATGATCATGAAACCCCAAGCAAAACTAGTAGCACTAAAGAGAGGAGTGAGAGGAGAGAGAGAAGAGAGAGCGCAGGCCCACCCACGACCCAGAAAGAGGGCCATCCACTCTGTTTAGTGCGAAAGTTTTCTGTCTCAAAAATTTGAAATAACACCTTTCTTCTTCACAGTTACCTAACACTCATGAATGACCTCATGTGGCCCATGGAAAAACTGTCAAACTAAGAATGGTGCTACCATCACATTTACAAGCAATTTTTATAAGAATTTGGGGAGAGGAGTAAAAAATGAAAGATAAAATAAGACAAAAGCAAACTTCTAATGATCCATTTCTCTCTGTTTCAGTAGTGTAGTTCTTTTGGGAATGATGCCTGATTTAAATGATCCGTTTCTTTTTATCATGAAGAACAGTTGATGGAATGTTTGGGATAACTTTTATAAAATTTCAATACCCCCAAATGCACATTCCCACTGTCATCAAGCTCCTGAACAGTTTTAGAATCAGCAGTTTTCTGTGGAAGGAGATGGCTAACACAAATCTGCATAATGGTTGTGCCCCTAGAAAAGAACAAAGTTGTGAGTCCTGGACTCAAACAATACATTGAGGGCATGTTGATGTGTTCATCTCTGGGAGAATCAAACCAAAAGAAGTCAAATAGATTTATTTAGTAATTTTGTTGCAATCCTGTGCTAATTAAGAGCATCTGTTGGTGGGCAGGGAACAATGCCCGCAGGGAATTGTTTATTCCTCTTTTGCAAGAGAAGTCGGGGTTGAGGAAGTTGTTGGGGGAAGGGTGGCTCAAAATGGCGCCTGGAGAGAGCATAAACCAGCTGTGGCTGAGTGTCTGTGGGTATTAGCTGCTGGATTTCTCTGATGCCCTTAGATGAAAGTGCTTTTAGGCTGTTGCTGGAAGAGGACCAGAAGTCAAGTGGGGCTCACATGCTTTCCTTCAGCTTTTTCAAGGCTCTGTCCTGTTTCTCAGACTCAGGCCCTGCTTCAAAAAGAGCAAGGGTCAGTTACATTTCATGGTGACGCTTAAAATTCAGAGACCTCATCAAAATCTCTTTAAAAAGATAGACCTCAATTTCAGTTCTGGGTCAGATAGGTAAACTCATTCCCCCTTTTTGTCTTCCACTTGGATTCTGCGACAAAACCTGGACAGAACGCACAGCACAGTTATTTGAGGAATCTGAAAAGTAAACATGAGCTGGCAGATTGGGGAAGAGAAACAGATTTCAAAGTAAGGGAACCAGGACGAGCTCCTCTCTGTTTTTTTCTCTGGTGTTTTTCCTGCCTCCCATAGTGCTGCCTGGCAGAGGCAGTGGCATTGGCACTGGCAGCAAGCCCTGAGCAGCACCCCCAGTTCAGGCTCAGGGAGGGCAGGTGGCTCCTGCTACTCAGAAAGAATGGGAGAATCCTCATTTTTACCCCCTGTTATGGTTTGAGTTTTGTTGCAAAAGGAAACAATATAATACAGGGCACATATTTTACAAGATTATTTCTAATAGTCACCCAAAAAATGATACACAAAAGAGTGCATGAAATCTGTCCACATATTAAGACCAAGGACTCTAGCCAAGGGCCTGGATCTCACAGAAATTTCCTGCATGAGTCCAGCTGAAGACCTAGAGCCCATAACAGTGCCTCCCACAAGTCCAACTTGAGTACTAGAGTCCATAACAATATATCATTGAGGCCTGTTTCACGGATCTGTACTGGGAGGGCCCAAAGGTCAGTGGTAGAAGCTAGAAAGTCTGTGCCAGCGGGATGAAGGATCTGTGCCAGCAGGCTGAGCAATCTGCGTTGGAGCCAGGAAGTGACACACAAAGTAAGAAGCAGAGCTCCCCTGAAAAGTACCACAGCCATTCTCAGCAACAGTGAGGTCCTGAGCTCCTCCAATGGTGAAGACAGCTGAGTTCCCACCAGGAAAGCCAACGCAGCAAGCTTCTTCAGGAGACCGGCAGTGCACCATCATCCCCTCTGGAGCCGGGAAGCGATGCTCAAAGTGAGAACCAGAGCTCCCCCAAAGTGAACCGAAGCCATTCTCGGTGCCAACGAGGTCCTGAGCTCCTCGGAGGAGGAAAACAGCCAAGTTCTTCTGGAGAGCCAGCATGACGAGCTCCTCCAACAGAACCAACAGCTCCTTACAGCTTCTGCCAGCTACCAACAGCTTTTCTCAGCTCCCAGTGGCCTTTCTTCTTCTCCAGTTCAGTCTTTTTATGCTGCTGGCAACGGTCCCCAGGTGGGCCTCACCAGCACGTCGCTTACTCAGTCCAGCTGGGGGTTATAAGTGACCACCAGTTGTCAATCCACCACACTCCCCTTTCTTCCATGTCTCCAGTCATGCATTCCACATGTCTGAGGTGGTACAAGTTGCAGCGAGACCCAAAGCCACATAAAATTCTAAGGAAAAGGCAGCTTCTTTTCTCACATGAGGTTGCAGCCCCATGAAAGTGATGTGAACCCCACTGTCTCTCTCCCCGCGCCTTGGTCTGGGTCCCAGAACAGTCAAAGAAAGCATGAGGCAAAGCAGAGGCAAAGCAGAGGGACTCAGAGCCCGTATCTTCTGGCCAGAGGTTGAGAAATCATAGGAAGCCATGGACTGCTGGAAGCTACTGGACTGCTGAGGAGAAGGAGTGGTGTAGGAAAACACCCCACACGGAGGTCTGTGAAGAACGGCACTGACCCTACAAGCGCACACTCGTGAAGCTGATTCTAGAGATGTACTGCAGGCTTTGAGACCTGAGCTAAGAGCCAGAGCCCTGCCCAGGTCATACACTGGCCCGAGGGGAGCATGCAGGAAAACAGACCTGATACAGACTGCGAAGACAGTGAAAACCAAACTGACATGAAAATCATAGGCTGGTTGGAACTTGATGCCTGAACTCAATCAGGTCAATTGCCTGTTAAAACAAATATATCAACCGTCTGCAAACTTAACATTTAAACAAGATTCTGTGTCTCCTAACATAATATTCAAAAGGTCCAGGATACAATTCAAAACTACTAAGCAAGTGGGTTCTCAGCTGGGCTGGAAAAAAAGCAATTGCGAGAGGCAAAGGGAGGTGTGACAGGGGAGGAACTTTCTTGACAAACACTCAACAGCAACTATATAAAAATACTTCACTGAAGACTGAAACCACTGGGAAGGCAGCCCTGAAACCAGTGTCTCAGCACAAACACAGGAGGTCCTCAGAGCCAAATGGAAGCTTTGGAACAGAAAAATAATTGACATAAAAATTCCAGTGGGTGGAGTCAACTGCAGAACGGATATGACACTAAAGAGCACCATGGAACATGAAGATAAGGCCGTGGAGTTTCCCATCTGAACAACAGAGAGAAAAATGGATGGGCTGGCAGGGCTGAAAGAGCTGCAGGGATCGACACAACAATACCAAGAGGGCCAACGTTCGTGGCATTGCTATCCCGGAGGAGTGGGAGAAAGAGTGTAAGGCAGAAAACAGTATTTCTAAATCCCTATGGGAAACACTGGAAAAATTCTACATCCGTACACATCATAATAGAACTGTTGAAAACTAAAGACAGCAATAACAAAAAGTTGAGTGTGTATTAGTGTTGTGACAGACCAAACAGTGGGCCAGGGCCACATGGCTCCATGAGCAGGGCAGATCCAGCCCACGCCACAAGGCGCTTCCTCCCCTGAGCCCTCTCAGACCCAGTTCCACTTCTCCTGGTCCATCTGCTAAAAGCCTCTGGCAGCAGCCTCGTGCCTGCTGAAACCCACATCCAGAGCTGCGTTCTGAATCCTTCCCCAACAATCTGCCACCCCTGCATCATTACACAGAGAGTGGGCTGGGAAGCAAGGGAACCAGAAATCAAATCAACTCTGACAAGAAAAAAATGCACGATAATTCAAGCAGGCCTGGACAACTTTTAGGGAAGAGGAGGAAACAGACAAAGAAAAATAAACACTCAGCTCTCGATGTATTCTTTATTCTGTAAGTTGTCCCGGGAAATTGGAAAGAGAGGCCAAGTAGAGTGGGGTTTTGTTCTTAGACCGACATCTTTAAATTTATCACTTTTTCTGTGTGTGTCAAAATGATTCAAATTTGGGTGAGATTCAAATCCCTGAGGGGATGGTTAAGAGAATAAAACATCATGTATTCTTGGTTTTCATCATAGGCAGTAAAAAGACAGGCCGAATGCCCGGGGTGGATCCAGAGCATTTCATTTGCTTTTGTGATGTAGACACCGTACAGTGTCTGCATGCATAGTAGGGCTCAGATGTTAAATCAGGGATTTCACTGAGGAGGTAATCAACCAGAAAAACAGGAGTTTTATTTCTCTTATGAATATCCGTTTATGTAAGAATGTTTGCTTAGGAAAGGAAAGAGAAATTTAGAAAAGCATTCACTACATGTTGAAAGATCTCTGTCTCTGTCTCTCTCTGTCTCCCTCCCTTGAATGTCTGTCTCTCTGAGTGCAGGCGTGCACGTATACGCACCCTCCCCTCCACATGCATGCACAACTGCTTCAAAATCTACAAAGCACCTGGCCTTTCTGGGCGTCAGAATCCTGGGAACTTAACACCATCTGAACTAACATCAATCTGCTGGACTCGTGGACTTGCTTCAGTCAGAAAAGTCCAGTTAACATCCCCTTACCAGTTCCCCAAGCATCAGCTTCTAGGGATGGAAGGGATGCAGCCCCTGGAGAAGTCGGCTTCCAGGATGTGTGAGATCCTGAGTACGTGCCACGGCCAAAGAAAAGCTGGAGTCAGCAGCAGGTGAGGGGCACAGACAAGCTGTGGGAGGAAGGGAGAGGGATGGAGAAGAGAACAGGGAAAAGGAGACAAGATGAAAAGTAAGAAAACATAGGTTTTCCCTCAGACCAACACAGAAATCTCCACTCTTCCCACAAGTTCACCTCTGACCCACAATTGACCCCAAGGAGTTTCCAGGGCCTTCTTGGTGGCTTTCAGCTCAACAAGGATTGTGGCAGAAGGAATGTATCCCAGGGCACTAGGTGTGGTGGCACATGCCTATAATCCTAGCTACTTGGGAGGCTGAGGCCAGAGGATCTCAAATTCAAGTGGGATCCTGTTTCAAAAGTAAAATTTCAAAATGGGCTAGAGATGTAGCTCAGTGGCCAGATGCTTGGCTAGTGTGCGGGAGAGCCTGAGTGCAATCCCCAGTACCACAGAAAAGAAAAGAAAGCAGGAACGTGAAAAGGAAATGAAAGAGAAGGGAGGGAAGGGGGAAAGGGAAGGCAGGGAAAGGGGGGAAAGGGATGGAAGGGGAGGGGTGAGGAAAAAAAGGGGAGGGGAG